>JACEIK010013199.1:0-27468 GCA_018107945.1 Datura stramonium | reverse complement strand
GTAGTCCAGTCCCTGTGGGATCGATACTTGGCTTACTTAAGCCACTTACTACTTGTTCGACCACGTGCACTTGCGTGTAGTCATCCAGACACCCGAACACGAATTTCCTGATGTGTTCCCCGAAGATCTTCCAGGAGTTCCTCCTAAATGGGAAATTGACTTTGGTATAGACCTTTTCCCAGATACTCAGCCCATCTCCATCCCTCCTTAAAAATGGCTCCAACTGAGCTTAAGGAGTTGAAGGAGCAGCTAAAAGACCTTTGTGACAAAGGTTTAATCAGACCCAACATCTCTCCCTGGGGTGGTCCAGTACTATTCGTGCGAAAGAATGACGGTACCCTCAGAATATGCCTCGATGACCGTCAGTTGAATAAGGTCATAGTCAAGAACAGGTATCCCCTACCCAGAATTGACGAATTGTTCGACCAACTTCAAGGAGTCGGTCTCCAAAATAGATCGCAGGTCGGGGTATCATCAGCTAAGGATCAGAGAGTGTGACATACCGAAAATAGCTTTTAGGACTCGGTATGGTCACTGCGAGTTTGTGGTTATATCCTTCGGACTAATAAATGCCCCTGCAACCTTTATGGACTTGATGAATAGAGTTTTCAAGCAGTATCTGGATATGTTCGTCATTGTATTTATCGACGACATTATGGTATACTCCAGAAATGAGGAAGAGCATGCTAATCACCTGAGGATAGTACTTCAGACACTCAGAGACCGCCAGTTGTTCATCAAGTTCAACAAATGCGAATTCTGGTTGAATTCCATGATTTTTTGGGTCACATTGTCTTGGTTGAAGGTATTCAGGTTGATACTCAAAAGATAGTAGCGGTGTAATACTGGACCAGACCTGCCTCCCAACCGAAATCAAAATTTTCTTGGGTCTAGCCGAGTATTAGCGATGCTTTGTGGAAGGCTTCTCTTCTATAGCATCCCATCTGAATAGGCTGACATAGAAAGAGGTGAAATTTTAGTGGTCAGATGCATGTGAAAAGAGTTTCCAGGAGTCGAAAACTCGACTCACTATCGCGCAAGTGTTGACCCTACCGAAAGGATCATATGGGTTTGTAGTTTATTATGATGCTTCTAGAGTTGGACTCATCTGCATCCTGATGCAATGGGGCAAGGTGATAGCCTACGCCTCCAGACAACTCAAAGTTCATGAAAAGCTTTATCCGACTCATGACTTGGCAGCGGTGGTGTTTGCATTAAAAATATGGAGACACTATCTGTATGGGGCTCACATTGATGTTTTCACTGATCACAAGAGCCTTTAGTATGTATTCAGTCAGAAAGATCTAAATCTTCATCAGAGAAGGTGGTTGGAGCTCCTGAAGGACTATGACATTAGTGTGCTATATCACCCAAGTAATGCCAATGTGGTGGCTGATGCCCTGAGCAGAGTGTCTATGGGGAGCGTGACTCATGTTGAGGAAGGCAAAAAGGAACTGGTGAAGGATATTCACACACTATCTTGATTAGGGGTGCAATTGATTGATTCAGCTGAGGGTGGAGTGGTAATGCACAGTGGGTCAGATTCCTCGTTGGTTATTGAAGTTAAGTCTAGACAGGATGAAGATCCCATCCTACTTAAACTTAAGGAAACGGTTCTCAGAAAAGAAGTTGAGGCTTTCTCCAAAGGGGGAGATGGTGTGCTCCGTTACCAGGTTAGATTGTGTGTACCAGACGTTGGTGGTTTGAGATAGCAGATAGTGGCTGAAGCACACAACTTGAGATACTCGATCCACCCTGGTGCTACTAAAATGTACCGCAACTTATGGAATATTTACTGGTGGAATGGCATAAAGAGAGACATCGCTGAATGTGTAGCTAAGTGCCTGAACTGCCAGAAAGTCAAATTAGAGCACCAGAGACCGGGAGGTATGAATCAGGATATCAGCATACCCACCTGGAAGTGGGAAGAGGTAAATATGAATTTTATTACGGGTCTACCTCAGACTCGTCGGCAGCATAATTCTATCTGGGTAATAATAGACCAGATGAATAAGTCAGCACACTTCCTCCCAGTTAAAACTACAGATTTAGCTGAGGACCATGTTAGGCTTTATATAAGGGAGTTGGTCATACTTCATGGAGTGCCATTATCCATTATCTCAGACAGCGGTACCCAGTTCACCTCATATTTTTGGAAGTCTTTTCAGAAGGGACTTGGTACCCAGGTCAAGCTCAGCACAGCTTTTCTGCTACAGACAGATGGACAAGCTGAGCAAGAAAGCAAAATTGGCTTTCGTAGTGTGAGATAGGCAGACGGGGAAATATTCAGACCCTAGAAGATATGTTGAGAGCGTGAGTGAACGATTTCAAGGGCAGTTGGGATGACCACTTGCCTCTCATCGAGTCTGCGTACAACAATAGCTACCACTCCAGTATTCAAATGGCCCCGTTTGAGGCATTGTATGGTAGGAGGTGCATATCTCCTATTGGGTGATTTGAGTTTGGTGAAGCTACTTTAATCGGGCCAAACTCGGTTCATGAAGCTATGCAGAAGGTACAACTCATCAAAAAAATATTGAAACTGCTCAAAGCCATCAGAAATCTTATGCTGATGTGAGGAGAAGAGAATTGGAGTTTTTTGTGGATGAATGGGTTTATCTGAGAGTTTCACCCATGAAAGGGGTGATGAGATTTGGAAAGAAGGGACAGCTCAGCCTGAGATATGTGGGACCCTATAGAATTCTAAGGCGAATTGGTAAGGTTGCTTATGAGATGGAATTACCTTCAGAGTTGGCATCTGTGCACCCAGTATTATATGTGTCACTATTGAAAAAGTGCATCGGTGACCCAACTTCAGTTGTGCCAGTGGACAGTGTGGGAGTGAAAGATAGTCTCTCATACGAAGAGGTCCTAGTCCAGATCCTTGACCGTCAGGTTCATAAGCTGAGAACAAGAAGGTAGCTTCAGTCAAGGTCTTATAGAGAAATCAACGGGTTGAGGGAGCTACGTGGGATGCCGAAGCAGATATGATGGCTAGACACCACTATTTGTTCCCTTCCGGCTTAGTCTCAATTTAAAGTATCAATTTTCTCCCCAAAATTTCTTTCAGTTCGTATGTTTTAGTTTCTTTCTTGTAAATGAATATGTTTATGATTAGTGAATTTAGTTCAGACTTATGATTCAGTTCAGAGGTAGTCATTCTTCCAGTTTCTAGCTTTCATGATCAGTATTGGTGTATAAAGATTGCTATTCTCTACTTTCCTTTGTGTTTTTCAACATTCGTGAACGAATGTTCCCAAGGGGGAGATATTGTAATGCCCTAGAAACTCGAATACTAGACTCGGGAGTTAAAACAGAGAAAACTGGAAAACCTGCACCACTCGTTCTGTGACCCGTGGGGGTGACCACGATTCGTTAAGTGACTCATAGTGAGGACCTTGAACTTGACTGGAAATTTGGAAAAAATAGGTGACCACCGGTGTGACGACGAGTCGTGGGGTGATCCATGGTTAGTGATGGATTGAAAGTTGGAAAAGTCAAGCAGTGTACATGTGCCCAACGGGTCCTCACCACGACTCGCTTGGGACACCAAGAGTCGTGGTGTTGCACGTGGGGACTCCATGGAATTTTGGGCATTGGAGACCACGAGTCATGGTCACCAACCACGACCTATTGGGTCCCCCCCTGGTGACCTATAAAGAGAAATCAGGCAGTGCACTTGACGACTGGGACCACGAGTCGTGGTCACTGCCCACGATCCATTAGGTCCCTCGTGGGAACTGTCGATCAGTTTTCCCATGCAAGTTTTTCAAGGGTTTTTCAGTAATTTCCTAGCCTCCTAGACTCTAAACTAAGTCGTTTTAAGCATATTTCCAGACTATTAGAGGGGATAAATGGTTTCTTTCCTCATTTTCTACATTCAGACTCTTAGAAAACAACGTAGAATTCCTCTTAGAGCATTTCAGAGCAAGAACTAGGGAAGTCCACTTCTCTTCAGGTTCTCAAGGAAATTCTTTGGATCTCTCCACAAGGTATGTGGAAATTCAACAAGGGAATAGTTCTTTCCTTTTGTCCCCAAAATCCTCCCTATTTTCTTTATCAATTATAGCCCTGCAGATTATCGAATGTTAAGAAATTGTCAGTCATACTTCATTTAATTCATGTGGTATATCGTTTTGTGTTACTTATAGATATTTTCCCCCAGCTTGTGACTGAAATGAAGTTTGTTCATGTGAAGTGAAATTTAGCCCTAGTCCTTGAACGTAGAAAATCTAGAATCTTGAAATAGTGATTAACATTGAAAATTTCTTGATTCCTTTATGTTGAGGATTCCCATTTTGTTAGTTGGTGCTGAAAATTTAGTTAGATTGATGTCAGTGCATTTCAGTTGAAAATGTTAGAATATCCAGTGTTAGTCAGAAATGTCAGTTGATAAGTTTGACTACAGAAATTTTTGAGGTGTCAGTAGTGCCTCCCAGTTATCAAAATCATACTCAGTATCAGTTTTAGTGGTTCGTTAGGTGGTCATGACACCACAAATAGGAAACTCTGACCAACCATAGGACCCCAGTTTCAAAATTATAATTTTTTCTTTAGACGGTTACGACGCTTTCAGATAAGCAGCTCTGACCAGTCTTAGGACCCAGTTATAGAATCTGATTTGATAAGACTCTCAGGGTTCTTCCATATAGGTGTTCCTGACTAGTCTTGGGCCTCAGTTTCGAGCTATCAGCTGAGAAGTCAGTCTAGAAATATCTAGTGGGAGTAGGACTTAGCATCGAGTGGACTGGGGTTCCATCGCACCCAGGTTCCCAGAACTACATTGCCACCGTAGGTTATAGTTTTATTGGCTTCATGGCCCCAGATTCATAATCACCCAATTTCATGCCTTTATACCCTGGCAAGGTATATTGGGTCCTACCAATGGGGTGTATACATCGAACTTCATGTCTAGCTCACGTGGTTATATGTCGATTATAGACTCTCCCACTAATTAGTTCAGTCTCAGCTTAGTTTAGTTCATAATAGTTTCGGACTACTCAGTACAGTTATCAGTTCAGTACAGTATCTCAGACTCAGTATTTCAGATCTAGGGCATGTCTTTGACCATCAGACAGGGTCATCTTGACCATGTCAGCATATTCAGATGTTTCAATGTAGTACTTCAGTTGGTCATAACATGTCATTTCAGTTCAGTTATTTACATTCAGCATTATGTTTTCTCCTTCTTACTCAGTACATTCAAAGTACTAACGCATACTTTCTAATTTGTATCGTTTTATGATACAGCTGCAGGTTTTCAGTCTCAACACCGTTAGCCGACCTCGTTTAGACTTTCCCAGCGGTGTCAGTGGTGAGTCCTCATATTTCAAAGACGAAGATTGTTTCTTTCAATTTTGTTTCATTTATTTAGATTTGGAGTTAGCTGGGGGCTTGTCCCAACAACTCATTAGTTGTAGTGGCTTTCAGACATATACATGATTTTTACACTATTATCAGATTTTCAGTTGATTGTAAACTTTATGATTCAACTTTATTTATCATAAATGTTTTATAGTATTATTTTAAAGATTTCTCTAGTTATGCTTACTTGTGCCAGTGTATGATAAACCAGGGGTTGACTTGGGGTTACTTGTGACTCCAAGTACCGTGTCCCATCCAGGGTGTAGACTCAGTTCGTGACATGTGGTCAGGACCACAAGTCGATAGGTCTCTCTTTGTCAAAGATGGCTTGAAGGAGGAATTGTTAGCAGTGTTTGTCACGACTAGGTCACCACGAGTCGTTGGGCACACCAAGAGTCGTGGTTTCCCTCGTGGTAACCCTCAGAGATAAGTTACCAGTGTTGTTCATGAGAAACAGACCACGAGTCATGGTGTTGGAGACGATTTGTCCAGTCCCTCGTTGGGACTGGCAGTGTGTATTTTTTTGCGAATTTATTAAGGGATTTTTTGTAATTCCTAAGTTCCTAAGACCTAAACTACATCATTTTATGCTCAGATAGGTGTTTTTAAGAGGGTTAACTCATCCTAAGCCTATTCCTCTCCATGCATTAAGCCTAGTAGTTCTAAGGGGTGATCGAACTTAGATTCATCAAGTTCTTCCCAAAATTCCTTTGGGCTCTCAAGAGGGTTGTGAAATCAGATTCTTCCAGGTATGTAGGGATATGAATGGGTGTATACATCCACTCCCATGCCCAATCCCTCTTCAATTTCATGCGATTTCTAAGTTGATGGATCTATGGAGTTTTAACCCAACTTGTGAATTCTCCAAGTATCTATCATGGGTATCCTATATGCATGTTATATGACGAGTCTCCCATTGTTCCTCATGATTTCAGTTATGCATGTTCATCAGTTATGTTAATATGTTTTCAGTAGGTTTGACCCAATGTTCAATTTTACTTATGATTATCAGTTTTCAGCTTTGGGCCATTGAATTTAGTTATGATATTCAGTTATGTTAACTCATGATTTCAAATAGTAGCATGCAATCCCTACTCTCAGACTCTTATGATGAAATTTTTATGATATGCACGATCTCTAATTTTACTTACTGAGTGGTTTTACTTACCTTGCATACTCAGTACATTCCACGTACTGACCGCATACTCTATGCCGTATCGTTTCATAATACAGGCTCAGTCTCGTCGTTAGCCAGATCCTCAATGTTAGCACTTTTCAGTCAGAGTTGGTGAGTCCTCATCTTTCGAGGGTCCTTCTTTTTAGTTGTATTTTTAGTATTTTCAGTTTCAGACTCTAGTGAGTTAGTTGGGGTCTTGCCCATCAACTCGTCAGTAGTAGAGGCTTATCAAACATAATATTTATTCATTTTTAGACTTGTTCTATGTATTCAGTTATTCGATGTTGCCAATTTTCAGACTTTCTCTATGATATATATTAGATTTCCGCATTTATAAATATTGAACCTAGATGTAATATTAATGTCATGGGTCGACTTGGAGCCTCTCAGGATTCTTTTTCCTGTTTCTTGATCCGGGCCTATGTTCGGGTCGTGACACAACTCCTCTAGCCCTCTCCTATAACTCATCCATGTGTAGATCATGGGCTTGCTGACTAGCCATCTTAGTACATCGCTGCTCTTTTCCGAACTCCCCCTTTTCTTCTTTGGGGATGGCTCCTCCCCCGCTTTAGCATTCTTTCTTTTTCCTTTTTATACTATGGATGATTCAGGGGACCAAAAGTCAACTATCTCCTCATCCTCTACAAGCTCCTTCCCAAACAGTGGGATAGTCGGGACCGGCAAAACAGAAGTCTGTCAGGAAGACAACTCCATAACCTCCGCTCTAAATCTGGTACATCTGCCAATCTTTCATTTAGGCGGAATTGAAACCCTTCCAATCTTGTATTCAATCCTCAGCAACCTCTTTAATCTCTTCTTTGATCCACGATTTCACTTACTCTATTAACATTTCGACTTTCCTTTCCATAATGATCAACTGCTTGGCCATCTTCTGTAAGTACTCCTGGGGAATCATGATATAACCGAAGGGTGCTTGTCGAGGTACTGAATATGACAGAATAGATGAAGTGATGGGTGTAGTTGTTGTATCACCGGCTTTAGCAGCTAGAATATCACTACCCAAATCAACATGGGCAGGGGCATCAATATGCTCACCCCCTCCCTGTAGCTCCCTCAAAAAGTCTAGGTCCAAGTATTGCTGCCTAGCCTCAAATCCTAGCAACCAGGTTCATGTCATCTTTGATTAGGGCAATGTCATCAGTCTTGGTGCCCCCGACCATCTGATTAACATCTAGAAAAAGGTGTACACTAAACTCCTAACATAACTGAAATATGAGACTCGAGAAAGAGATACTAGTGCTCATCAAAAGGGCCTGCTCCTAAATCTCATCACCTATTATCCATGGGATATTCAAATCATATTTAGACATAATACTAGCCATTAATCCTACCCTATCTACACTCAATGTGTTGTCATTGCCTGTTGGTGCTAGTCTATGTCGAATTGGTGTCCAGTAAGATTTTGCAATAAAATTCAGTGTCGCCTTTATGATCTGTCTATCACTCATCACCAGTCCACTTCCTCCTTTGCATCAGTTATAATGTTGGCCAACCAATTGAAATACATTCTTCGATCATTGGCACTCAACTATTTTACACTTCTTAATGCCTCCATTCGATAGTTATATTCAGGTATTGCAGCCAGAGCCTCAAACCCTGAGCCATACAAGAACTATGAGATAGTCCTCTAAAAAATATCAACTAATCTCCCCTAAACCATCAGAATGTCTAGGCAAGGTTGATTCTTTGCCCTCTTTCCCTTTGGGGACTGCCTCTTAAGTGTAGCCAGGTAGTTGGCATAAAACTCCTTAACAATTTTGGCATTGTATTTTCTAGAAATATTTGCCATCCACCCAGACTGATATATGTCAAATAGCCTCCTTACGGCCGGGACTTCATTCAATGCCCCATTTAATATTTTGGGTTCTTCTTGTATGCTCTGCCTTTAGTTACCCTTCATTATCTAAGCTAGGCCATATTGATAAATCTCACTTGATCCCAACATAGCCTATCGAATTGATTGTCTTTCAGGAGGCGGAGTTGCCTCTTCACCAGGTCTTTCAGACCCTTCTTCAGACTCTTTATCTGCAGAGTCCTTATTATCATTTAAGTTATCTTTGGCCTTACTCTGATATTCACTTTCTCCCTCTTCATATCGGGGAGTTGGTGTAGGAGTGGTCATGGGTACTATTACTTTAGATTTTGCCTTTGCCTTAGTGGTTCAAGGATCTTCTTGATCATTGATGGCAATGTTATAACTTTCCACTGAACCACTAGATTTATTGGACTCTATCTCTGACTCGATTGGTTGGTCTTTAGGTCCCCATTTGGTGGCAATCTCCTTTCAGGCCATCTTGTCTTACTATTTCTTTGTCCATTGCTCTTTTGTGAGGCTTAGTACCTATAGAAAGAAAATTATTTATGGGAAGTCAAAAATTGAAGCATGAAGACTAAGGTGTAGTATAAAAGGACGACCCCTCAGGACGAGTTGATGTGTTGTGGATTTACAGCACTATTGACGCTCAAAACTAAGAAAATAGCATGGACTTAGGTGTATTTATGTGGATATGAGGAACTTTTCCTTTAATTTCAGGATAAATGGGTGTTGGAACAATAAATTATAAAATAAAGCTAAAAGTATGCAAAAAAGTGCAAAAAGTGCAGTCCACAGTACGATCCATAGGATAGACCTACGAGTCGTACTAAGTGCCTTATAAGAAGCTGAAAGTTTAACCTGGAAGACTGATCCCATGAGACTTGTCACGGATCGTACAATGGTGGTACGATTCGTGGTAAGCCAGTCGTGATGAAATCCAGAAGAATTGCACAAGAATCTGATTCTCAGTAAGAGAGTACCCTACGATCCATGAGATGAAGGTACGAGTCATACTATACCGGTCGTGGTGAAGTTCAGACAAAGTTCAAAGTATCAGGATCAAGCAACGGGTGCAATGTACGAGTCGTAGAATATTGGTACGAATCATACCTTGGCCCAATACTTAGCCAAAATTCAGCCAACACTCAAAGCCACGAGTCGATGCCACGATTCATGAGAAGCCCCTACAAGTCGTAGGAGGACCCGTGATGAGTTTGGTGACAAATATGGAAAGCAGTTCTATTAGCGTAGGAAAACGATTCTTATGTCTCTATAAATACTTTTTATGTTTTATTTTTCATAGAGGACAACGAATATACTTAATTTTAGTAGGAAAACATTGTAGTAAGAAAATTGACATCATTGAAAGAGAGAATTGAGTTGGTTCAACCTTGTGATCAACCTTTTCTTGAATTCATATTGTTCGTGCTACTTGTTATTAAAGATTTCGTGAATTAATTGAAAGAATTATTTTTCTCAATCATCTTTGTAAGTATTGTTTTATGTTTTCAATCATCAATACAATTCACAACCTTGCAACTATGAGAGGCTAAAACCTCCATAGCTAGGGTTGTGGGAACCATGGTGGATTAACAAGTTAGGGTGGCACAAAGTGAGTCTAAAACCAATACTAATTACTTATATTGTAGTCTCTTCATCTTTAATGATTATTAGCAGTGTGCAGTGTTAGAAAGTGCCTGAATTCTTTACTTTCTTTGGTCGAAGAGGTAGAGATTAGGAAAAGAGAATTACAACAGAGCCTTGATCTTGATGATCATTGTATTAAAATTGAGTTGTGAATTAGCATGAAGTTATATACGGAACTTAGTGATAACGGTTGGTTGCAAAATTCATGAGACTTGGTCGAGTAATTGAGATAGTCATTCAATAGGGATTGGTGATCGTTTGAATAAACCTAAGTTATCGATTCTGTAAGTAAGTATTGGTAAAGATCACGGAATGCTTATGCAGCGATTATGAACCCATAGAGGAACACAAACCCTAGTTATCCTTTAATTATTGATTAACAAATAGAATCTTGGTAGCTGTTTATTTTTTGTTATTGATTTTTATTAGAATCCCCATTGTAAGTAATTACCATACAAGTTAATCTACGAAACATGTCTAGATCTTCCATATTCCACAATGGGTTTCAACCCCAACCTCTAAGTTGTGTTCTTTATTGACAACGTAAGCTTCATACTTGTTGGTGTGCGGATGACTACACGCAAGCACGTGGTGAACAAGTAGTAAGTGGCTCAAGTAAGCAGTATCAATCCACAGGGAGGCTGGACTACGAGGCAAAAATCACCTCAGTGTCAATTTACGTAACTCTAAAAATACGAACAACGTGTAAAGAAAAGTTTTTTATATTTTGTTATCTAATTTTTATACTACGGCTAAAATAAATATACAAGTGAGTCTTGAACTATAGTGTGAGCATCATACAGAGGCTAGAACAAACATGTAAAGAAATTAATTATCAATATAAATGGTTTATCTTCTCTCAGGTTGCTAGTCGGAACTTATGCCTATGGATTAAAACTCTCATATTTAACCCAACATAAGAATCATGGTGCTTACCTACATTTACGTGATAAGAAGAAATTCATGTTCTAGCCATACAAAGCGATTCCACACTTGAGTAATATGACTTTGTTATATTTCTATCACGAAGGTAAATCAATTCAATTTTCCCAAACTAAGAAAAGATCATATCCTATTAATTCACAACTTTCCGGTTTCGTGCTCTCTCGAGTGGCTTAGGACTTTTTAATTTACATTAGCATGGCAGTCTATCAATGCGGTAGAACAAGAAATAATAGAACAACCATGGAAGAAAAGATGAAAAATCAAATGATCATAAATTACATTTCAATACAACGGTTCCTAACCTCGGCAAGAACAAATTAGCCACTCATTTTGTGGATTGAACATCGTTAAATGAGTGTAAATCATACAAACAATTGAAAGAAAGGAGAAAGGGATGAGAAAAACCTAAGAATTTCGTCCTCTCAGCTACTTTGTAACCCAATTTCTTGCTCCACCAAGTCAGAATATCTAAAATAAACCTAAGTGTATTATTTATATTAGTAGGAATATTTTAGAATAACAAGCAACGTGTCACCCAGTGCAACGCGGAGCATTGCCTCGTGACACGGCTTCTGTGGAGGCCTTAGGAAAATACCAAAACTCAACCTAAGAAGCACCTTTATAGTGTTGGCGTGACGTGTCACGTTGCACAGGTAGCGCGATGGCAACTCCTTGTCGCGTGGGTGGCTTGCCGTGACTGCAGTGGCGGCGTATTCTTTCTTTGTGCCTGCTATTGCGTTAACGCGCATACCTAGCATTAGTGGCATGGCGTAGCGTAACTCACGCCTTTATCGTGGCACGGCCCCTTTTGGTGCGGCCCGGCCTTTCCATGGCCTCTCCTTGCGACTTTTCATCGTTGCTTGACTCCATTCCTTTCCTTTAATTTCTAATTTAGTACCTAAAAATCATTAAAACCTACAAAACAAGGACTAATCATGTTGGTTAGCAAATATCTTCACATTTATATAAAATTACATGAAAATGTATAAAATACTTAGATAAATAAGGTTAATTTAAGTTATAGTATCATTTAGACATGCTATTTTTGCATGATCCAATACTTAGTTGGAAGTGTGGTTTGAAACTTTATCATGAGTCGTTACCAGATAGTATGACTGGTACCTACGAATGTGACTGTCAGTTCTGCAATAGGCACTGCCTGCTTAGGCTGTGCGCCTGCAACTGTGGTGGTGCTTCTCAGGTGCCAATGTTCAGTCTGTTGTTTCACATCATTGCACATGGTGATCTTAGGAATAATTACGTGCCCAGTACTATTTTTATATCTTAATTTAGTGTTAAATGTTTGTTAACATACATGATTACATTTTCATGTGATTTGATATATTTATGTGTGTACTAACCAACATGATTAGTCCTTATTTAGTAGGTGTAAAATACATGTATGATGGTTGAAGTGAAGGAATGGAGTTCGTCTTGGATTTCAAAAGATTGCAAGATGGGCATGCCATGGCAGAAGCCAGGCCGCACCCAGGAGCAACATGACTGCTTGTGCATGTGCGCACCCGGCTTCGTGCCACGCTCATGCCATGCGGTGCGAAGAAGGCATTCCATTGCACACCCACGTTGGTCTTGTGCCACGCCAGGCCTTGCTTGTCGCGCTAGAAAATTCCAGTAGTTATCTGCATTTTCTCCATGTCCACGGGAGGCAAGTGGTGCGACATTCCAGTGAAATGAGCAGAGTCCATACATGGCCAAAAATTGCAATTTTCCACTACTTATAAATTAAAACATAGCTTCTAAATTCATTTATCACGAAATATTTTGGGAAACCATAAGGAGCGAATGGAACGGAAGAACTCTACCTAGGGTTTGTTATATTTCATTCTCTTTTAATCATTCTTGTAAGTATGTTACTTTAATGATGTTTCTAAGTATTTCGGCATGAACATGAGTGGCTGAAACCCTTTCTCTAGGGTTGGCAGAAGTACGTATATGATTGTAAATACATGAATTCTTCATTGGTTTGAGTTTTAGTTGTTGTTTTGTCTTAGAATTCTTTATTAATAATACTTTTTATCTTTGATCACCATGAAAACAAAATGCGTTAGCTTAGGTAAAAGCTTGAAGAGTAACCTAGCTAGAACATAAGAATGTAGGGAGCAAGTTCTTGTATCTTTCTACGGTAGGATTAGCGGTTTAGGATAGAAATTATACCTTGGCCCTACTTGCTTGGTTGATAAACGGGATGAGCTAGACACCGACTTATATTATCACATCACCACTCGTAGAGGTAGTTATGAAGTTAAGTTAGGATAAATGATTAGAGTGCAGTCCATGTCAAGGAACAAATTGGTAAACCACATCC
The DNA here is from genome assembly GCA_018107945.1 of Datura stramonium. Lineage (NCBI taxonomy): Eukaryota > Viridiplantae > Streptophyta > Magnoliopsida > Solanales > Solanaceae > Datura > Datura stramonium. The sequence goes on along the minus strand of JACEIK010013199.1, from coordinate 14,172 downwards.
ATGTAATTAGTTTCTCACTAATTGAGGACATCACATCCTCGTTCAATGATGTAGGGGTGTGAGAGACTAGTTTGTCATGTTTAGAGGCTCGAAAGACCATGAACATAGAATTTTAATTATGTGAGACAACAAGCCAAGTTTCATACTCGAACCATTGTTAATTATAACATTGCATGATTATTAGGCCTTAACTTTACTTGCTTCTTGTATTGTTTGTCGATTATTTGTGATCAATCGCTAGATTTAATTAGGAATTTCTTGAAATTTTCTATAATCAACACTTGTATTAATTTTAACACTTAAACTTGATAATTCGCTAATTGGTCGATCCACATGGGTTCAACATCCGGCTCTTAAGAAGAACCCTTTGTATTACTTGTATGACCGCGTGCTTGAGTGATGCGTTGGGAGCTGCTCTAAGTTTGAGAAAGTCGTGCCAGGGGCGCGAAGTTTAGTGAATTTGTCTATTTTTGTGTGATTTTTTTAATTTCTTAAGTGTTGAAAAATTTTTTAATGCGCTACATTGCGGTAATAGGTTGTCATGGAAGTGGCGAGAATAAGCTAGTGGAACCATTGTTGGAACACGAGCATAAGCGCATTTGATAAAGGAGGAAGCTTCCCAGAGTTAAAGTTGAAAGATTACAGAGTAGTTGCAAAAACATCCACAGTTGGGCAGCGAGTTATTTGCGATCAAATGGCAGGCCCAACTGGTTAGCGAAGTGGCAATCCCACTAGCGACGAATGTGACCTCTAGTATCATGAATAGAAGCAGAAGAAACTTTGATCTTAAAAAAACATGGTCTGGTTTGTTACATTTGAGTGGCGATTCCTAGCAGGATGACCCGTGAGGACCACGCAGCAACGACTTACAGAATTTCCTAGAATCATTGGCTTTTCATCCCCATCGAGTGTCGATTATGTCCAACTGCTTGATCTTCCCATTTTCATTATTGGGAGAGGCTAAAAGGTGGTTGAAAGTGAGCCATAGAATTCCATTACATCTTGGGATGACTTAGCAAGGAAGTTCCTCATCGGTTTCTTTCCGCTTTAGGCAAAATTTGTCCAAACTCGGGAGTGAAATATTAAGCTTGAGCCGAGAGGTCGGAGGGAGGAGGCATGTTGGGCTTGGGAATTCAAGTCATTGTTGAGACAGCTTTGCCCACAAGTCACCGGCGAGTCAATGAAGTGTTAGTCCATACCTTTTGTGGAAAGTCTACCTTACGCTGCAAATCTTACTAGACTCTACATCCGGTAGGTAAGAATTGAAAAAGACATATGATGAGTTGTACACTTTTTTAATAGTAATTGCTCGAGAAATCCAAAGTGTACAGTGATTCATCAAGAGGGCGAGTAAGAGAAGCTGATAGGGTTGATAGGAGTGGATGGTGTAAATGCCTTGGCGGCACAACTAGCATCATTTCAGCATCGAGATGATGACTTAGTTATTAAGCTGAGTACGAACCCAGCAGCAGGGCAGTTAGATGCGATTCAACGGGCTCCCTGGTGGTGAAATCTGTGGTAACAATGGGCACGATACAGAATCTTGTGGAAAATCATCGATGAATTTGTAGGGAATGTTGAAAAGCAATCGGACATGGGAACACCCTCTGATAAGAATTGGCAAAGCCACGTGTGTTATTAGTTTACGGCACTATTGACGCTCATGAAAATACTGTGGACTTAGGTGTATTTATGTGGATATGAGGTACTATTCCTTTTATTTGAGGATAAATGGGGGTTGGAGACGATAAATTGCAAAAAGAAAGCAAAAGTGTGCAAAAAGGGCAAAAGTGCGGTCCGCAGTGCGATCCATAGGTTGGACATGAGTGGAAATGCTGAGAGACGCAAATAAGAAGTTGAAAGTTTAACCTGGAAGGCTGATCCCACGGGGGCTTGTCACGGATCACGTACTATGATGGTTCGAGTCATGGTAAGCCAGTTGTGATGAAATCAGAAAAATTGCGGGGAGGCTGATTATCGGTCTGAGAGGACCCTACGGCCGTGAATGAAGGTACAGTCGTACCATACGGTTCGGGTGGTTAGTTTAGTTCAAAAAGTATTAGGATCGAGCCACGGGTGCAATGTACGAGAGTCGTAGGATGTGGGGTAATTGATCTTGGACCAACACTTAGCCAAGGGTGCAGCCAACACTTCCAAGCCTGCTGAGTCGATACCACGGTCGTGAGAAGCCCCTGCAGTGGAGGACCCATGGGCTTCAGCGATAGATATGAAGCGATCTGTTAGTTTAGGAAAGAATTCTTGTGTCTCTATAAATGCGTTTTATGTTTGATTTTCAAGAGAGGGACGGTGAATAGACTTAATTTTAGTAGGAAAACATTGTAGGAAGCAATTTTTACATCATTGAAAGAAAGAATTGAGTTGGTTCAACCTTGTGATCAACCTTTTCTTGAACTCATATTGTTCTTGCTACTTATTCAAGATTTTGCGAATTAGTGAAAATCGTTTTCTCCAATCATCTTTGTTAGTATTGTTTTATGTCTTCAACCATGAGCATTCACAACCTTGCAACTATGAGAGGCTATAACCTCCATAGCTAGGGTTGTAGGAACAATGAGTGGATTAACAAGCTAGGGTTGCACAAAGTGATTGCAAAACCAATACTAATTACTTATATTGTAGTCTCTTCATCTTTAATGATTCTTAGCGATGCACAACATTAGGAAGTGCCTGAATTCTTTACTTGCTTTGGTCGAAGAGGTAGAGATTAAGAAAAGAGAATTACCATGAGCCTTGATCTTGATGGTCATTACTTATTGTGCTTGAGTTGTGGTCGCACGATAGTTATATACGGAACTTGAGCAGGTTGGTTGCAAAAACTCATGAGAATTGGTCAGTAATTGAGGATAGTCATTCAAGAAGGATTGGTCGATCGTTTGAATGATCCTAAGTTATTAGTTCTGTATGTAAGCATTGGTAAAGATCTAAGTGTATACCCAAGTTGTTATGAACACATAGGGAACACAAACCCTAGTTTATCCTTTAATTATTGATTTGCAAACCAATCCTGATCTGTTGTTTTATTATTGTGATTTTGCTGATTCCTATTGAAGTATTACATACATGTTCATCTATTGGTACATGTGTAGATCTTTCCATATTCCACTGTAGGATCGACCCCAACCTCAAAAGTTGGGTTCTTTATTGACAATGTCAGCTTCATACTTAGAGTTGGAAGTGTGGTTTTGAGCGTTATCAAAAAGTAGCGCGATTCTTGGGGAATACAAGCTAAGGCCCAGGATTATTAGCTTGTGACTTGTTGGTGGTTAAGTTACTTTTTACGTTTTTCCTTTGTTTTTCTTTTATTGCCCCTTCCTCGGTTTCATCTAAGGATAAATCCTCCACTCAAAACACTCAAAGATGGAACATGATCGGTGCCAACATAGTGGGAAGGAATTGTGAAAAATGATACTTTAGCTATTTAATGATAATGAATTATGGAGATAATGAAGACCCCGAATACATAGAGGCAGATAATGCTTTAAATGGGATAAATTCGCTATAGCCGGCCAAGCTAGACCTAGATTTAAAGAATCATTTAACATAAACCCTAGCCATTTGTGGAGGTACCACCTATGCGACTAAGGCACTACCTCCACATCTCAAGGATGTCCATTCCTTGGAGAAAACAACACCTTGCCGATTATAGTTACGACAACCTTATCTGATGGCGAGTGGAAGCTAAGGTCAACATATTGAAAAAGATAAGAAGGCAATCGAATGGACCATAGACGATATCGCCAGTCCCACCGAGGCATATGCACCCATAAAATCTAGCTGGAACTAGATTCTAAGTGGAGTATAGAACATCGGCGCACTTTGAACCGCCGTGCAAGTAGTAAAAAGGAGATTATCAGTGGTGGGCCCATTTGGGGTAATATATCCCATAGGCGGCATTGATAGGTAAGTCTATTCAATGCGTACGAAAAGAAGAGGGATGCGGTGGTTCCCAATGCAAGAGGCAGAGATGCTACCCAGAAACACATTTAGTCACGGGATGGTGTGTATGCATGGTGCGAAACTCAACCACACACTTGAAGATCACTTTCCAATGTCATTCCCTCGCTCAGATGCTTGATAAAATGGCAGGTAGAGGATGATACTGCTTCCTTGACGGATATTTTGGGCATAATCGGAATCCCTTTATTGCTCAGGAAGATCGGGAAGACCACCTCTACTTGTCCATATGGGACCTTTTGCTTTCAAGAGAATGCCCTTGGTTGTGTAATGCTCCGTCACGCTTTCGGCGTTGTATGATGTCGATATTTTCGAGACATGGTAGAGCACCATCAAAGTATTTATGGATGATTTCTGGTTTTTAGGTGAGTCATTAAGTCTTTGTAGAATGCAGGAAAAGTGTGAAAAGATGTGAGAAACCAATGTCCCGGGTGTAAGCCCAGGAAAAAATGTCATTTCATGATTAAAGGGAGCATAGTGTTGGGCCATAAATCTGGGAAAGAGGTCAGAGGTGGACAAGGCAAACATTGAGATTATCTCGGGATTACACCCACATTTCCATCGAAAATTCGAAGCTTTTAGGGCATGGGGTTCTCACAGAGTGCTTTATGAGTTTTCGAAATATACGGCCATTGTGCAAACTATTGGAGAAAAGGTAAAGTTCATCTTCAATGATGCATGTCTAAAAGGCTTTGTACCCACAAAGAAAAGCTCACCTTCTTTTCTATCATCGTAGCTCAGTTGATCTCGGCTGAGGTAATGTGTGGCGTTAGCGTGGTGTTGCTCTGGTGTTTTAGGTCAAGGAGGCAAAAATCTTTCATCAAATCTATTACGCTAGCAAGACACTCAATACAACCCAGAAAAATTATACGATCCACAGGAAGCGGGGGGAACTATTGGAAGTGGTCTTTGCATTTGAAAATTTTGAAACATACTCTCAAAACCAAGGTGATCATTCACACATGCAGCATTGCATTAAGGTATATGATGTATAAAAAAGATGCCAAGCCATATTATTTTTGTGGGGTACTCTTGCTCCAAGAATTTGAATTTGAAGTAAAATATAGAAGGAGCAGAGGACTTCAGAGGTAGCGAGATCATTTATCTAGACTTGGTGAAACGGAGGAGATGGAGGTTGAGATCAATGATGCATTCCCAAAACGAGTATTAGCTGCACGATGCGAGGACTTGATCCTTAGTTGCTTTGAGATAGCCTAACTACTTGGTTAGCGACATAATGCCAACGAACATGACTCCTCACGAAAAAAGTTCTTATCGATGTACGTGATTTATCTTGGGGTGAAGTCATGTTTATTAAAATTATTTACGCGAGATAGGATCATTCGTAGAGTGTCCCCGAAGTGGAGATGCTAAGAATTATGGAGGCATGTCATTCCTCTCTGTGGGGGACATCATAGTAGCACGAGAATAGCACATAAAATTTTGCGATGCGGGTGTGCGGCCAACTATTCATCGAATGCATACGATCTGTAAGTCGTGCGATCGTGTAAGCGAGAATATTACCATAAACATGAGTTGCCATTAACCTAATTTTGAAGTAAGAACTATTTGATGTGGTAGGGCATTGACTTCCTTAGGCCCATTCATTGCTTCGTATAGGATGATACATTAGTGGCGTGGATTATGTATCCAAAATAGGTGGAGGTTGTTGCATTGCCGAAACAGGTAAAACGAAGTGTTACAACATTTCTTTGAAAGCATATCTTTTCCAAGTTTGGCACTCTAGAGGCATAATCGGCGTGGTGGATCGCATTTACAATCGCCTCTTCAAAACTTTCTTGGGAAGTACGGTGTCGGCATAAGGCAGCACGCCTTACACCCTCGGTCGAGTGGGAACGTAGAAGTTTAATAGGAAATCAAGACAGTGGACAAGGCCGGTAAATATGAGACGGATAGATTAGGCCGAGGAAGCTTGATGATGCCTTGTGGGCTCATAGAACAACATATAAGACTCATTGGCTCGTCACCTTACCAGGTTATGGTAAAGCATGCCACTTACTAGTTGAATTAGAGCATAAGGCATTGTGGAGCCTTTGAAAAGATAAATATGGTGGAATGATACTTCCAAGCCAAGATTGAACCGACTCAATGAGTTGGATGAATTTTGACTTAAGGTGTATGATAATTGCAACCATTTATAAAGAACGAATGAAGATCTATCATGACAAAAAGACCCTTGAAGAGTTTGCTTGATCGACTTGGTATTGTTTTTAACTCAAGATTACGGTACCACGGGAAGTTGAAATATAGATGGATGGGACCTTACAGAGTAGTGCAGAGAGTGTCTCCATACGTTACGGTGAAACTTGAGAACAAAGAGGGAAAAGATTCAGAAATGAAATGGGTAGAATAGAAATTATTTAATATGGGTTATGAATATGAATTAAAAAATGGATAGAAATATACCTTGATGATACGAAGTCACAAAATAAACGTCATGCCCAGCGACGTTAAATCGGGCGTGCATGGGGAGGCAACCCATGGAAGGAGAAGTACGAGTAGCCACTGGTATGTCCTTTTTCCTACATGCGCATATTTTATGGCAGGGATGAAGCTCATTTTTAAAAGGGTGTACTTGTATTTTGGATTTTTTTAAATGAAGGGTTTTTCTTGCCATGTTTCTTTCTCAAGCATGCGTCAGAAGTAGAGCAGGCATGTGTTAGGATTTTGTTTTAGTCGTGATTTTGTTTTTGATAAGCAACTTAGGAATACTTGCTTGATGGATATGCACTAGTTTTGTGGTTTTGAAAAAAATTGACCACACTTAAAAATTTTGCTATGTATTTACGACAACAATGCATGATTTATATGGATTTTTTGTCATTGTGTTATTAATAGTGATAGTCTTGTTGTGTAATGTATAGACCCAGACATGTAAAGTAAAAATAGTTCATGTACCATGTGTGAGTGAGGTCTTAGTATTTATTGCGGTATGTTGTTGAGAATCTAGAACTTGTACGAGATTTGGTTTGGTTAGGATCGATCATAGGCCATTTTTATTTTAGCTCACTTACCTTTATGTTGCCTACCAAAGTTTCATGAATCCCTTGATCCCAAGTTTAAGCCTTAATAGACCATATTTCTTTGATTTACCACCAATGCTTAGGTACCCGTTTGTTTATAATAAACTTGTTTGGCCCTGGTCCTTCCTTGAATATTGTGAACCTCAACATAAGCAAAATACACTTAAGTTGAGGTGGTTGGAATTAGGAATTGCATAAGCGGGTGGGAGGCGGGAAAAGGAAAGAAAAGAAAAGAAGAGAAAAATGGTGAAAACTAAGGTGTGGTGAGGTGAAATAGTAAAAAAACTGAAATTCAGGGAATATTGAAAAAGAAAGAAAAATTCAAAAGATCTTGAAATTGTTGAAAAAATGTGAAAAATCACCTCACTTTCGTACAAATATTCTTAAAATGAGAAAAAGGGAAGAAAGAAGACGAAAGAATGAAGGGTGAAATAGGAAAATAGTGTAGCCAATGGATGTAGTGCCAAGGAAGAGATAGTCACTCATAAAATCTTTCATATTTATCATGTCGACCACCTTTAATATTTACAAGCCATATCAAGTCCCCATAGTGATATTAATTTGACCATCTAACAAACGAAGAAGAAAATAAGGGCAAGCCTATGGTATCTATTATAATACTTGCATTTAAATTTTCTTGGGGTGAAAATCGAGTGAGAACTACCGACAACCTCGGCGACGACGGTATCAGCAACAACCGAGGTAGAATGGTGACCGGTCGAGCAACATCAACATTGAGGAAATGATGCAGAAAATTATGGCTACGCGACCCAATTGGTAGAAAATCAGGGCGAGGATGGCATCCAAATTTGAAAAATCAGCGGTTAGTCCACCAGAAATCTGAAAGCCGAGATGGAGTCGATTAGCAGAGCTACCGGCACCGGACCTCGAGGAGAGTTACCCGGTGAAACACGAATGCAAACCCTCGGCAATTGATGCCATCGGTCGAGGTAGCGAGGCAATTTGCTAATAACTAATTACTTTTTGATATTCTATTTTATGTTAATTTGATTGATGCAATTTTAATTAAAAATTAAAATAGTTAATTTCTTTGTTTCAATTACATATATGTGAAATATAGTAAAATTTCTTGAATTTTGTAATTTTACATGTGTTATGTAGAATATTAAAATTTAAAAAGTTGCTAAATGTATTTCCTTAAATATAATACAACTAAAATGACTAAATATTTTTAAAAAGTATGTAAAAACCTTTTAAAAAATAATATTTCTATAATCTCCAATTTTTCTTTTTCAACTTTTCTTGAAATTAAAAAAAAAGTCTTAAATTTTAGTGATTTTAAAAAATAAAAATATTTTTAATTTTATCTTTATTTAAATTTTAATTCAACTAAGCTTAATTTTAGCTTTTTTTTTAGTTTTTAATTTGTTTATTTGATTTGACATGACATATAGTTTTAAAAAATAAATAGTTTTTTAATATTTTTATAGTATTTAGAAAAGTTAAAATTGTTGATTGTGTTTTTGAATTTTTTTAATCTTATGATGTTAAACATGACATGTGAAAAGTTGAAATTAAAGAGTTGTCATAAAAAGAAAAAAAGTGTTCCTTTGGCTATTTTTTTAATTGTCGTCACGTAACATGTGTTACAGCATTTTTATGGCATAAAGTATGTTATTATAGAACTTAATTATAACTAATAATTATTTTGCGTTTCTATTTTAAGTATTTTAATTTAGTAGGTATAAATTTTAATGAAGTAAAACAAATTATTTCTGATCTTCGCTTAAACATATGTCGATGTATATATATATCCTTGAATTTTATAATCTTAAATGTGTCGGTAGAATATTAAAAATTAAAAAATTAAAAAATGTATTTCCTTAAACAAACTACAATTAAAATGATTAAATATTTTGAAGTGTGTAAAAACCTTTAAAATAAAAATATATTATTTTTTTTATGTTTTTTCTATTAAGTTCATTATTAATTAAACCTTAGAAATTATACTTTTGGCCCTTTTTCGTTTTTTTTAAAAAAAATACTAATTACATTTTTTTTTTAAATTAAAACACAATTGTGATGTAAAATCTTGTTAAAATTCATAATTATCAATTTTAATATAAAATTTAATTTTTAATTTGAAAAATTAAAATATTGTAAATTATCATTTATTACAATTCATATTTTTGAAGTTTTACAAATAAGATATACCAAAATGCCCTTTAATTTATGATCTTAAATATGCTATGTGAAACGTTAAAATTAAAGAGTTGCCAAATAGTATGACAAGTTGGAGGAGCGTGTGGGATGGGGGGGTACGAGGTGGCCAAAGGTTGTGTTGGAAGGTGGAAGACACAATCAATGTGGAGTACTACTTGTGAAACATGTTTTTTCTACTTGCATTGAAAAGTCATTTCTTTCATTTTTAAGGAACTTGTTTTCCCTGAGAATTTTTCAAGAAATCTTGACCAGCGAATATAGAAAATTGAAAAAGTATTTTTTCCTCCACTCTAGGACACCGCGTTTTCCTCCCCCCCTTCTTTTTGTTTCTTTTCGGTCGCCTTTGTCGTCATGATCCTTTTAACTCTTTCTTGTGCGTTTCTTTTACCAAGCTTAGTTACTTTAGATAAAATCTCGTGACTAAGCAAAGACTTATATATGTCTCAAATGTATATTTTTATTCCTCCAATACAATAAGAAGATTGATTCTCACGGTAGCAGAGATCAGATTGAATAACCTATCTAACTTCGTTAATATCGTCCTTCAGTCTATCATTCAAATAGATTACGAAGGCAGCGAAGTTCTGCTTAGTCTCCTCCTAAACTATTTTCATTTCTCCAAATACGGCGGCAATTGAATGATTTCCTTGTAAGGAGGACCAATCCTTTCCTACGGTCTCTGCTTGATGGAATGGTTTGTCCCACTTGTTGAAAGTGAGAGAATGGGTGGTGTTTAGGTATCGGTCTCATACTTGAGGATCAATCCTTTCCAGTGTACTTTCTAGTAAGTTTATTGAAGAAAGCGAGTAGGCTTTTTTTTTTAAAATCGATTTCATATTACGTTATATTATATATAGATCTCTATAATAGCATTTTATTATAGAAGCGGAAAAATTATCAACCAAATAACACCATTATAAAGAGGTTCGACTATAATAGTAAATCATACTATAAAAATATATACATATATAAGTACCTTTGTCAAGTCTCTTGAATCGATTTAAGCCATAACTTCCTTCACAATAATGCGATGAGTCTATAATTGAATATTAGAAGAAGAAGATGAGCATAAAAATAATCCAAATAACATAAAATTCATAAATGTTTTGAAGAAGAGGATTTGTAGAATTCATTACTTAAACATCATTTTGAATAGAACCTGCATTGTTAAAATACTGCATCCACAACATAACATCCTCTATTCATAGGGTTTTCAATTTAATGTTTTTAATGATTAAGCAAGAATGTTTTATGTAAATGATGATAAAATAACAATAAATAATAAAATTTCAAAACAAATATACATTATAAGTTTTGATTTGAGCATCCGTAAGTGTGAATTGGTCCAACCTCATAATGATAGAATAGAGATCACTTCTTATTGTGTTGCTTGGCAATTCTCAATATGTATTTCTTTATTTGTAATGTGTGAACGGACAATTGATAATTGATTTAACATGGTAAAAATTCATCAACTATTCTTAGAGAATACAAAATTATATTTGGATTTCATCGTAACTATCTTGTCGATATTGTTAAAGGAGATGGGAAACATTTGATCGCCCTCGGGCTGGACTTTAGTTCCCGGAGAGAACTAAGTCGTTGTCTTGAGTTGTTTGGGGTGTTGATGGGAGACTAACATCTATAATAATCCTTCGATCTTGCAACGCTCATTCGTTGATAACCCAAAAACCTACCTGCTTTATTTATAAAAAAAATATTTTGAATTAGGCAAGAGCGAAAGACACTATCCAAGGAACTTTTTCGATATACCAAAGACTAAGGTGATAACTGATGATTTGTTTTTTGCCTTAGGTGGTTCAAGGCTTACACGGCGACTTGATCGTCAGTTATCACCTTAATATGGGTTTATAAAAATGTCATGATAGTATCTTGACTTACTTAATTCAAAATATTTCTTATGGAAAATATAAAAACAAAAGGTAAGGTCATACTAACGAATGCCCCATCTGAAATTGTAAGGGTTGTTGCGGATATTGGTCTCCCATCAATGCCTAGGCTCAAGCCAACTACTTTAATTAAGGAAATTTAAGTCTGGTTAGAATGATTATCAAATATTGTTGCTCCTTTAACCAATGTCTTGCCACAAAAAATTAAGATGAAATCCAATATAATTTTATATTTTAGTCAAATAGTTAATGAATTTTTACCATATTAATCATTGAATTATCATACATTACAAATAAGCAATATACTATTGAAGTATATTTACAATAAAGCGTCTATGTCATTTTGAGAGCTTTGATCGATTCACACTCATAACGTTCAACTCAAAAGCTATGGCATATATTTGTTTGAGGATTTGTATTTATTGTTAGTATATTATCATTTTTCTTAAATCTTATTTCTTGCTTAATGATTAAGCATTAAATTGGAAAATTTATAATTATAGGATGTATGTCTTAATGAATTTGAGTATATTTCCACAATTTACGTTCCAAGTGATGTTTAAGTAATCAATTGCTAATACTTTTCAAAATATTGTAGAGTTTAATATTATTTGATCATCTTTTATGCTCATCTTCTTTCTTTAATATTCAATTCTAAACTCATCATATTGTGTGAATGTGAAGAAACACATTAATTCTAAGAGACTTAATACTTTATATGTATATATCTTCGTAATATGATTTTGATATATGGTAAACCTCTTTATATGATGTTACTTGACTCCGAATAATTTTTTCACTTCTATAATAAAATATTATTATAGAGATCCACATATAACATAGCTAACATGAAAATTGATTAAAAAAAATAGTCTATCTCTCATTTAAACAAACTTACCCAGTGTAGTTGAAAGAATTTATCCTTACAAAAACTAATTCCAAAACACCTATTCATCCTGCGGCTTGCAATAGTGGACAAATTGTCTACTGTTGGTAGACTATAGTACAATGGAAAGGATTTAAGTAATGATTTCTAGGAATCCTCTACTTTAAGATATTTATGGCTTTTGAGTTATTTGATCATTTTTATGCTCATATTTTTTAGATTCGTATGCTCAATACTAGACTCGTCACATTATTATGAAGGAAGAAACTTACTTGAATTTAAGAGACTTAACAAAGGTGCTTACTTTTTAGTATATGCTTGTCAACTTATTCTGTTATAATAAAAGGTAGCTCGATGCACGAAACTTCTCACATTCACACAAGAGATTCGAGAAGAGTCGTACCCTAATAGGGTGTAATATAGGTAGCCTAAGTGTCTGGCTTACCAATGGGTAATATAGGTCATAGAGAAAAGTTCACTATTTCTCCAATGATCCCCTTGTTTAGTCTGTCATAATCATAAAAGTATTTATTTTTTAACTTAATTTTAAGGTCAATTATATTATAATTATTGTATCATATAAAATTTCTTATAAGGCTGCGACGAGAGGAAAACTCTCCATCGGATAAAGGTGGATTTTATGGTAGTTACAGATCCTGGCCTTTAATCTAATGGACTCAAGAGAGAAGTTTATCAGAAATAGGCCTATAGAGGAGGGTGTCAATAATAGTGGAACCAACTATAATTAGAGATATTTAACCTATTGTAGGATTAATCGTATCAATCCTTTTTATGCATTAAATTATGATATTCGCTAATGAATTTCGGCCCCTAACCCCAATTCTAATTTACAATGAAAGCACATGACGTAGCTCTCAAATGAGCATAATTATCCATTACGTAGTTAATAAAGTGAAGCATGATATCGTCTCTCAAATAGATATTCAAAAACAACATATCAAGTGTAGTCCCGCAAATGTAGTTTGGATAGATAATAGTGCACACACCTTTATCCCTACCTCGTAGAGACAAAGATGTTTTTAATAGAACCTTAACTTAAAATAAAGTATTTCAAATTTGTATGAAAAAGTAATATATAAATGAGAGTATAAAAACAATAATGAGATGAACAATAATATACAACATATAATAGAAAGAAGCGATAATAATGATAAATAATGCAATTTTGTAATGACCACTTATGCTCATTTTGAATTTTTTTCTTTGTTTTTCCTATTTTGATCTTTTATTAACTTCTATATATCATTTGTGACTTGCAGAGATAGGTGACATGATTTATGAGTGATCAAATGAAGATTGGATGAGATTTTTAAAAGGTTTGAACTTTGACCAAAGTCAATATTACAGGTTAATGAGCTCGAGTCAGAATTATCACATTTCCATTTGGGCCGGAGAGTGATTTTTTAGATATATGGATAGTAATTACCGATCTTGAGGTGTTTGAAAATAATTTAATCCTTTGGTTGGAATTTTGAAGTTTAAGAAGTTAAGTTTGACCACGGTCAACTTCGAATAAGTGATTTAATGATTCCACGACATGTCGTATATATATATATATATGTAGTATGGTTTTATTTACGAAAAGTTCTAAAAAATCACGAGGATCCATTAGGAATATTGGCTGAATTCTTGAACTATTGTTTCTAGTACAGCTGTTGTTCCTTGTCCACATTCATTGAGACCACAGTCCATTCACGGAGAAGGACAATTTTGCCCTTCCGTTTCGGTAGAAATTCGCGTTCGAAAAGAAGGAGAGGCAGGAGTTAAGGGATAAGCAATTTGTGTTATGCTGCGCAAGTGTGATATTGCATTCATGATAGGGTTAGGCGAGTCAACATTGCGTTAGCGATGGAGCATCACATTCGTGGAGATGTATTGGTCCTAGACAAAAGAAGGAGAGGGAACCGAGTTAAGGGATAAGCAATTTGTGTTATGCTTTCGCAAGTGTGATATTGCATTCATGATAGGGTTAGGCCAAGGTCAACATTGCTTTAGCGATGGAGCATCACATTCGTGGAGAAGTATTGGTCCTAGACAAAATTAAAAGTCTATTTTAGGACTTAGAGTCCTTAACTCAATTTTGGGATCTTGGTTGCATGATTTAGGATGATTAAAAAAGGGTTTTGCTCGATTTATTCGTGAAGTATGATTC
>JACEIK010013196.1:9338-27496 GCA_018107945.1 Datura stramonium | reverse complement strand
GTAATAGCTAGCTAGACCTAGGAAACTCCTGATTTCTGTCGGAGAGGTGGATCTTGGCCAGTACTTGACTGCTACTATCTTCTGAGGATCTACCTAAATACCCTCTCTAGAGACCACGTGACCGAGGAAAGCAATTGATTTTAGCCAGAATTCACACTTGCTGAATTTGGTGAATAACTGATGGACCCTGAGAGTCTGTAAAACTATTCTCAGATGGTCTGCATATTCCTCCTCTATTCTGGAATAAACCAAGATGTCATATATAAAGACAATGACGAATATGTCCAAGTACGGCTTGAATACCCTGTTCATCAAGTCCAAAAAGGCTGCAGGAGCATTGGTTAGTCCAAACAAACCGAGTTTTGAAGGCTGTTTTTGAAATGTCATATGCTGACCCTGAGCTGGTGGTATCCTGATCTGAGATCTATTTTGGAGAAACAACTAGCTCCCTGAAGTTGATCGAACAAGTCATTGATCTTGTATAGAGGATACTTGTTCTTAACTTTGACTTTGTTCAGTTGACGATAGTCGATGCATATCTTGAGGGTACCGTCTTTCTTTTACACGAGTAGAACTAGGCACCCCACAGAGATATACTGGTCCTGATGAAGCCCTTATCTAGAAGGTCTTTCAGTTGTTCCTTTAACTCCTTAAGCTCATATAGAGCCATTCTATAAAGAGGAATAGAGATGGGCTACGTATCTGGAAGAAGGTCTATGCCGAAGTCTATTTTCTACTGGGGAAGGACTCTGGGTAAATCTTCGAGAAAGACATCAGGAAATTCGCTAACAACTGGAAATGACTGAATAGTTAGGGTCTTGGAACTGGAATCTCTAACCCTAAATAAGTGATAGATGTAACCCTTTGAGATCATTTTCTTGGCCTTAAGGTAGGAAATAAACCGACCCTTAGGCGTTGAAACACTACCCTTCCATTTTAAGACTAGCTCATTAGAAAACTGAAACCTAACGACTCTAGTTTTGCAATCGACCGAGGCATAACAGGAATGTAACCAATCCATGCCAAGAATAAGGTCGAAGTTGACCATGTCTGGATCTACTAGAAAAACTGGGTTAACTTTACTCAACACTGTGACCGAACAATTTCTATATACCTGGCTGGCTCTAACTGACTCACCAACCGGAGTAGAAACTAAGAATGGTTCTAAGAGGACTTCTAGACTAATATCAAATAGAATAACAATGTAAGGAGTCATGAAGGAAAGTGTGGCCCCTAGATCAAGCAAAACATATACATTAATATGGAAAAAGCGCAACATACCCGTAACCACATCAAGTGAGTTCTCCTAATCCTAATGAGAAGACAAATCATAAAAATGGTTTTGGTGCTGGTCGCCACCCGTACCTGAGGTAGTACGTTGCTGAGCTGGATAACCTGCTGGGGCTGCTGAGGTAGTAGACTCAGTCCTCACCCGTCCTACCGATGGATAATCCCTCAATCTGTGACCCAACTGACCACATACGAAGCAACTATCCTTGCCCATGCGGCACTCACCCAGATGGTTCTTGCCACATTTAGGACAAGTTGGAAATGAGAAGCTTCTGGAGACGTGACTCTAGGACTGAGAGCTTGATGCTCCATCCTTTCGGTCCTTGCAGGACTGGAAAGAAGGGGCACTAGCTGATGAGGGTGCTGGAGGTCTCTGCTGCTGCTGTTGTGGGAGACTACCTCCACCTGACCTCTATTGGCTATACTCAAACTGGCCTATTCTCACCCATTTGTTCTCCCTCTCAATCTCCTTCAACTTCTCCACCTCTATCTGTTGTCCATGAATGATGAGGCTAGAGAGATCGATGTCCTTGATAAGCATCGCAATTTTGCATGCCTTAAGCACCAAATTAGAAACTCCATTAATGAACATGAGCATAAAAGCCATCGGCTCATCAATCATTTCCGGAGCATATCTCGACAACCGAGTGAATTCCAATGTATACTCCTCTATGGTCATATTGTTCTGCCTAAGATTCATAAATTCAGTAGCCTTAGCTTCCCTCAACTTCCAAGGAAAGTACCTGTCTAGGAATGATGTAGCGAACTCATCCCATTCCACAGGACTTGCTCCATTCGGCCTTCCCTCCTTCCACTACTTGCACCAAATCTGAGCCACCCCTTTCAACTGGTAGGCATCCAGATTAGCACTCTCTATAGAGGTGATACCCATGATTTGGGTGATCTTATGTAGCTCATCAACAAACTCCTATGGATCCTCATCAACTTTAGACCCGTGAAATGCCGGAGGGTTCATGCGTATGAAATCTCGAACCCTAGCCGCAATTGTAGACCCATTGGTGTTGACTGGCACCACTACCTGCTAGTTGACCTGACTAGTCACTGCCTGAGCCAACATTTGAATCACCGCCCAAAATTCCACAAGAGATACGTGGTCGTCCTGAGGGGTTGCAAGAGCTGGTGGGGTAGGCTGGTTAGCATTTTTGGTCCTTCTGCCATTTTCTCTTTTTGGAGGTATCATTATCGCAGAAAAGAACAAAACACAAGTTAGGAGGATATTTTTGAGATTAGCTCAAAGCATGAAAAGGATCATGAATAAAAGGGGAAATTTCCTAATAACGTATCATAGCCTCCCCCTCATAAGTGTGGCGCGCTTCACACCCATGAAAAGGACTCTACTTGACGTGGCTTTCAGACATCCTAGGATACTTTTGTCATGCCCCAATTCTATACCCTAGACGAGACACGATACTTAGGATCACAAGTAACCCCAAGTCAACCCATGGTTTATCATAACACTGGCAGTTCCGACTAAAACATAGCAGAAGCTTTAAATAATGGAATCATTTAAGAAAACTAATTTAACAATAAGTTCATACATCTGAAAGAACAACAATACTGAACATCTGAAATTCTTTCTGAAAGCCATCTACTAATGATGAGTTGTTGGGACAAGTCCCCAACTAACTCTATAGTCTGACTGAAAGAAAATGAACTGAAGTAAATCTAATATCGTCCTCGAAAGATGAGGACTCACCATTTATGCTGCTGATATCACCGGAGTAAATCTATTAACGGTGCTGAATCTGAGAACCTGTGATTGTATCATAAAATGATACAACATAAAAGGTATGCATTAGTACTTTGAATGTACTGAGTAAGCAGGAGAAAACATAATACTAGATATAAATAACTAAACTGAAATGACATGCAATGACCAACTAATATACTAAACTGAAATAACTGAAATAGACTGAGATGGTCAAGATGACCCTGTCTGATGGTCAAAGACATGCCCTAAATATGAGATTTATGAGTATGAACTAACTGTGCTGAACTGAGCAAACTGAAACTAAACTGAGCTGACTAGTGGGAGAGTCTATAACTAACATGTAACCACGTGAGCTAGAGTGGAGTCTGATGTATACACCCCATCGGTATGGCCCAATATACCTTGCTAGGGTATAGAGGCATGAACTGGGTGATCACAAGTTTGGGGATATGAGGCCAATAAAATATAACCTACGGTGGCAACGTAGTTCTGGGAACCTGCGTGCGCTGGAACCCCAATCCCTCGGTGCTAAGTCCTACTCCCACTAGATATTTCTAGATTGACTAATAAGCTGATAGCTCGAAACTAGGGCCCAAGAATAAGTCAGGAATACCTAGCTGAAAGCACCCTGAGAGTCTTATCTGACCGGATTCTGTAACTGGGTTCTAAGACTGGTCAATGCTGCTTATCTGGAAGCGTCGTAACCATCTAAAAAACAAACTGTAATCTGAGACTAGGTCCTAAGGCTGGTCAGAACTGCTTATATAAAAGTGTCATGACCGCCTAAAGAACCACTAAAATCTGATACTGAGTCCAATTCTGATAACTGGGAGGCACCACTAACACCTCACTAAATACTATAGTCAAACTGATTAGCTGACATTCCTAAAATTACTAAGTCTGCTAATAATTATCTGAGATTGGACTAACAAGCATCTGTCTAAGATCTCAACATAGTCTAGCAATATGGGAAACCCAAACTGATACGATCAAGCCACAAGGAAGACTAATCAAACAGGAAAAATTCTAGTTGATTTATTCAACACTAGGGCTAAAACCACCCTTACAAGAATGAGAATTTATATGATAACTGGGTAATGGAAATATGCAATAATCAACATAGACCATATTCCACAAGCTATAAATGGAGTCTAACATATAATTTATTCACATTCGAAAGTTCAGTGCTGGAATTCACTTCATGGGAATAAGCTTCAAAGTATTCATACTTCAAAGTATTCATAATCTGGTGGAAACATGTCTACAATTAACATGAATAATGTCCCACATGAATTAGATGATATCTAACTGGCAACTGAATTCACATTCTATAACTCAGGGACTAAAATTGATAGAGAACTAGAAGAGGATTTTGGGGACACAAGCGAAGAACTATTTTCTTGTTAAATTCCCACATACCTGGCTAAGAATTCCCTGGAGAAGGAAGCTTGAATTGCTACAATGGATAAGGAACCCTAGTCTTTCTTGAGAGCTCTTGATAGAAGACTTACATTACTTTTCTGAAAATCTGAGTGGGAATGAGGGGGAAAATTGTTTAGCCCCTCTAAATCCCCTCAAAATAACCTAAAATGATGTAGTTTAGGGTCTATGAGGTTAGGAAATTATTGAAAAACCCTTAGAAAATTCGTAGGAAAAAAGACCCTGCCAGTCCTCACGAGGCACTCCACGAGTCTTGAGGTCGGGAACGACTCATGGGGTCCAATTGTTAGGTGCACTTGAAGTTTTTTTACAATTTATTTAATCCTACCAACGACTAACTTCACGAGTCATCTGGAGACCCAACAACTCATGGTCGCCTCCCATCATCCTCACTACGAAAAACCTCATGGGGTCACCACGACTCGTGGTGTCCGAAATAAGTCTTGGTGAGGACCCGTTAAGTAAACTGCCTGAACTTTTCCTACTTTCATTTAACCCTTGACTACGACTCACTTGACGGATCATGGTGTTGACCACGACTTGTAGACACACCCGTGGTCACTAAAATTTTTCCCAAATTTTCAACCAAGTCCGGACCCTTCCCCACGAGTCACTTCATGACTCGTGGCCTACCCCACGGGTCACAGGATGACTCATTCTATGATCTGGTACAGAAAATCCTATTCTCTCCATTTCAACTCCCGGGTTTGGTCTTAGGGTTTTCAGGGCCTTATAATATCTCCCCCTTGAGAACATTTGTCCTCAAATATTGAAAAACACAGGAAAGAAGAGAACTGCAATCATTATACTCAAATACTGATCATGAAAGCTGAAAACTAATGGAATGACTACCTCTGAACTGAACTACATGGATGAACTGAATTCACTAATCATTTACATATTCATTTACATGAAAGAAATTGGAACACACGAACTAAAAAGAGTTTTAGGGAGGAAATTGATACCTTAAACTAAAACTGAGTTGGAAGAGAACAAATGTGAGTATCTAGCCATCATATATGCTTCAACTTCCTATGTAGCTCCCTCAACCTGCTGATTCCTCCATAAGACTTTGAATGAAGCTACTTCTTTGTTCCTCAGCTTACGAACCTGACGGTCAAGGATCTGGACTGGGACCTTTTCGTAAGATAGACTATCTTTCACCCCCACACTGTCTAGTGGCACAACTGAAGTTGGTTCATCGATGCACTTCTTCAATAGTGATACATGGAAGACTGGGTGCACAAATGCCAACTCTGAAGGTAATTCCAGCTCATAGGCTACATTTCCAATTCATCTCAAAATTCTATAGGGTCCCACATATCTGGGACTGAGTTTTCCTTTCTTCCCAAATCTCATCACCCCTTTCATAGGTGAAATTTTTAGATAAATACAATCATCTACTGCAAACTCTAACTCTCTTCTCCTCACATCAACATAAGATTTCTAATGACTTTGTGTTGTTTTCAACCTCTCTCGGATGAGCTATACTTTCTGCATTGCCTCGTGAACTGAGTGTGGCCCTATCAAGGTAGCTTCACCAACCTCAAACTACCCTATAAGAGACCTACACCTCCTACCATACAATGCCTCGAATGGGGCCATCTGAATATTGAAGTGGTAGCTAGTTGTATGCAAACTCAATGAGAGAAGATTGATCATCCCAACTGCCCTTGAAATCGATTACACATGCTCTCAACATATCTTCTAAGGTCTGAATAGTCCTCTCAGCCTGTCCATCAATCTGCGGGCAGAAAGCTGTGCTGAGCTTGACCTGGGTATCGAGTCCCTTCTGAAATGACTTCCAAAAGTGCGAGGTGAACTGGGTACCTCTATCTGAAATAATGGACAACTGCACCCCATGAAGTCTGACCAGCTCTCAAATATAAAGCCTGGTATAGTCCTCAGCTGAGTTTTTGGTTTTAACTAGGAGAAAGTGTGCGGACTTAGTCATCCGGTCTACTATCACCCAGATTGAGTCATGCTGCCGGTGAGTACGAGGTAGACCTATAATAAATTCCATATTTACCTCTTCCCATTTCCATGTGGGTATAATGATATCCTACGTCATACCTCCTGTTCTCTGGTGTTCAACCTTGACCTGCTGACAGGTTGGGCACCTGGCCACAAATTCCGCAATGTCCCTTTTCATGTCATTCCACTAGTAAATATCCCGTAGATCACAGTACATCTTACTAGCACCTGGGTGGATAGAGTATCTTGAACTGTGTGCTTCTGCCAATATCTGTTGTCTCAAATCACCCATGCCCGGTACACACAACCTGCCCTGGTAACGGAGCACACCATCTCCCCCTTTGGAGAAAGCCTCAACTTCTTTTCTGAAAACTACTTCCTTTAGCTTAAGTAGTATGGGATCTTCATCCTGTCTGGACTTAACTTTAATAACCAAGAAGAATCTAACCCACTTTGCATTACTACTCCACCCTTAGTTGAATCAACCAACTATAACCCTAACCGAGCTAGCCGGTGAATATCCTTTGCTAGTTCCTTTTTGCCCTCTCCAACATGGGCCACGCTCCCCATAGACAACCTGCTTAGGGAATCAGCCACCACATTGGCTTTGCCCGAGTGGTACAACACACTCATGTCATAGTCCTTCAATAGCTCCAACCATCTTCTCTAACGGAGATTTAGATCATTCTGACTGAATACATGCTGAAGGCTCTTGTCATCGGTGAAAACATCCACGTGAGCCCCGTAAAGGTAGTGCCTCCATATTTTTAATGCAAACACCACTTCTTCCAACTCCAGGTCATGCGTCAGGTAATTCTTTTCATGAATCTTGAGCTATCTGGAGGCATAAGCTATCACTTTACCCCACTGCATCATAATGCAACCGATCCCAACTCTAGAAGCGTCACAATAAACAACTAATCCCTCTGTTCCTTCTGGTAAGGTCAAAACTGGAACAGTAGTGAGTCGAGTCTTCAACTCCTGGATACTCTTCTCACACGCATCTGACCACTGAAATTTCACCTTTTCCTGAGTAAACTTAGTTAGAGGAGACGCGATAGAGGAAAATACTTCTACAAATCATTAGTAATAACCAGATCGACCCAAGAAACTCCTGATTTCGGTTGGGGAAGTAGGTCTTGGCCAGTCTTTCACTGCTGCTATCTTTTGAGGATCTACCTGAACACCCTCACCCGAGACCACGTGACCAAGGAAAGTCACAGACTTCAACCATAATTCGCATTTGCTGAACTTAGCGAATAACTGGCAGTCTTAGAGCGTCTGAAGCACTATTCTCAGGTGGTTAGCATGTTCTTTCTCAATCCTGGAGTATACCAGAATGTTGTCAATAAATACAATGATGAACATATCTAGATACTGCTTGAAGACTCTGTTCATCAGGCCCATGAAAGCTGCGGGGGCATTAGTTAGTTCGAAGGACATGACCACAAACTCTTAGTGACCATACTGAGTTCTGAAAGCTATTTTTGGTATGTCATATTCTCTAACTCTTAGTTGATGATACCCCAAACTGAGATATATTTTGAAGAAACAACTAGCTCCCTAAAGTCTATTGAATAAGTCGTCAATCATGGGTAGGGGATACATGTCCTTGACTGTGACTTTGTTCAACTAACGGTAATCGATACACATCCTGAGGGTACCATCTTTCTTTCTCACGAATAGTACTGGAGCACCCTAGGGAGAGATGTTGGGTCTAATAAAACTTTTATCAAGAAGGTCCTTTAGCTACTCCGTCAACTCCTTAAGCTCAGCTGGAGCCATTCTGTAAGGAGGGATGAAAATGGGTTGAGTGTTTGGAAGAAGGTCTATGCCGAAGTCTATTTCCCGTTCAGGAGGGACTCTGGAAAGATCTTTGGGAAACACATCAGAGAACTCGTTGACAACTAGGACTGACTGGATAGTTGGGGTCTCAGAGCTGGAATCTTTGACCTGAACTAAATGATAATTGTACCCTTTGGAAATAAGCTTTTTAGCCTTAAGGTAGGAAATAAACCGACCCTTAGGCGCTGAACTACCACCCGTCCACTCTAACACTGGTTCATTAGGGAACTAAAATCTGACGAATCTAGTTCTGCAGTCGACTGAGGCATAACCGGAGTGTAACCAATCCATGCCAAGAATGAGGTCGAAGTCAACCATGTATAACTCTACCAGATCAGCTGGAATGACTTTGTTCAAGATTGATACTGGGATATTTTTATACACCCGGCTGGCTCTAACTGACTGCCAACTGGGGTGGAGACTAAGAATGGTTCTGAGAGGACCTCTGGACTGCTACCAAACTGGACTACTACATAGGGAGTCACGAACAAAAGTGTGGCTCCTAGATTTAGTAGGGCATACACGTCTAGATGAAAAAGACGTAACATATCCTTGACCACGTCAGGTGAGCTCTCCTGATCCTGACGAGAAGACAATGCATAAAAACGGTTTTGGCGCTGGCCACCATCCATACCTGAAGTGTTGGCCTGCTGAGCCGGTCGATCTGCTGGAGCTGCTGAAGCCGTGGATTGTGATCTCCCCTGTCCAGCTGACGGGCATTCTTTAAGCCGATGATCAAGTTGTCCACAACCAAAATAGCCCCCTCGATCCTGAAGACACTCTCCTGGATGGTTCTTGCCACACTTAGGACAAACTGGGTAGCGATTGGCGGTGCTATAGCTCTGGGACTGGGAGCCAGATGCTCCACCCCTCCAATCCTTGTGGGATCGAAAGGTAATGGTGCTGGCTGAACTGAGTGCTGGAGCCCTCTGTTGTTGTTGTTGTTGTTGTGGGCAGCTACTACCGCCAGACCTCTAGTAGCCATAATCTGACTGGCCATTCCTTGCCCATTTGTTCTCCCGCTCCATGTCCTTTAGTTTTTCTGCCTCAATCTGCTGGACATGAAAAATAGGGTCGGAGAGGTAGATATCCTTAATCAGCATTGCTGTCCTGCACTCCTTGAGAACCAGGTTCGACACCCCATTAACAAATTTCAGCATACGAGCCCTTGGCTTGGCTACTCTGGAGCATATTTAGACTACCTGGTGAACTCTAGTGCATATTCTTCTACTGTCCTGTTGCCCTGCTTCAGGTTCATGAATTCCGCCACCTTAGCCTCCCTAAGCTCCTGAGGAAATAATCTGTCTTGGAAGGCTGTAGTGAACTCCTCCTATTCCACAGGTCCTGCTCCAGCTGGTCTCCCCTCCTCCCACTGTTCATACCAGATCTGGGCTACCCCTTTCAGCTGATAGGCAACCAAGTCGGCAATCTCCGAGGAACTAACACCCACGATCCAGGTGGTCTTTCTAATCTCATCCACGAACTTCTGTGGGTCCTCTCATACCTTAGATCCGTGGAAAACTAGAGGGTTCATCCTAGTGAAGTCCCGAACCCAGGCAGCTACTGCGGACCCATTGTTGTTGATCGAAACCACCTATTGGTTCACCTGATTGGTAACTGTCTGTGCGAGCAGCTGGATAGCCGCCCTGAACCCTGCGGTGGACACTAAATCATCTTGAGGGGCGATTGGAGCTGGTGGGGTAGGTCGGTGAGCGTTACCGGCCCTCCTTCTGTTACCACGTCGCGGAGGCATTTTTCACACTAAAATGAAAAGAGCACGAGTTAGAAGGATGTTTCTAGAATTGAATTTCAATGCATGATAATGAGTTAAAAAAGGGAATTTCTCCTGATAACGTCTTTTATCCTCCCCATCATAAGTGTAGCGCACTTCACACCCATGAAAAGGAATCTACTTGACGCGGCTTTCAGACATCCTAGGATACTCTAAACCTAGTACTCTGATACCAAGTTTGTCATGTACCGAGTCTATACCCTGAACGAGACACGGTACTTAGGATCACAAGTAACCCTAAGTCAACACATGGTTTATCATAACACTGACAATTCTGACTGAAACATAGCGGAAGCTTTAAATAGTGGAATCATTTAAGAAAACTGATTTAATAATAAGTTCATACATCTGAAAGAAAAAAAATACTGAACATCTAAAATTTTGTCTGAAAGACATCTACTAATGATGAGTTGCTGGGACAAGCCCCCGGCTAACTCTAAAGTCTAACTGAAAGAAAATGAACTGAAGTAAATCAAATATCCTCCTTGAAAGATGAGGACTCACCACTTCTGCTGCTAATATCATCGGAGTAAATCTACTAACGGCGCTGAGTCTGAGAACCTATGGCTATATCATAAAATGATACAACATAAAAGGTATGCATTAGTACTTTGAATGTACTGAGTAAGCAGGAGAAAACATAATATTGGATATAAATAACTAAACTGAAATGACATGCAATGACCAACTGATATACTGAACTGAAATATCTGAAATAGACTAAGATGGTCAAGACGACCCGATCTGATGGTCAAAGACGACCTGATCTGATGGTCAGAGACATGCCCTAAATCTGATATTTCTGAGTCTGAACTAACTGTGCTGAACTGAACAAAGTGAAACTGAACTAACTAATTTGAGACTGAACTGAGCTGACTAGTAGAGAGTCTATAACAGACATGTAACCACGTGAGCTAGACATAGAGTTCGATGTATACGCCCCATCTGTAGGACCCAATATACCTTGCCAAGGTATAGAGGCATGAACGGGGTGATCACAAGTCTGGGGCCATGAGGCCAATAAAATATAACCTACGGTGGCAATGTAGTTCGGGGAACCTAGGTAGGCTGGAACCCCGGTCCGCTCGGTGCTAAGTCCTACTCCCACTAGGTATTTCTAGACTAACTAATAAGTTGATAGCTCGAAACTGTGGCCCAAGACTAATTCAGGAATACCTATTTGAAAGCACCCTAAGAGTCTTATCAGATCGGATTCTGTAACTGGGTTCTAAGATTGGTCAGAGCTGCTTATCTGGAAGCATCGTAACCATCTAAAGAACAAAATATAGTCTAAGACTGGGGTCCTAAGGCTGGTCAGAGCTTCTTATCTGAAAGTGTCATGATCTCCTAAAGAACCACTAAAATCTGATACTGAGTCCAATTATGATAACTGGGAGGCACAACTAACACCTAACTGAATGTTGTAGTCAAACTGATCACCTGACATTCCTGAAATTACTGAGTCTACTAATAATTGTCTGAGACTAGAGTAACAAGCATCTGTCTAAGATCTCAACATAATCTAGCAATATGAGAAACCCAAACTGATAGGATCAATCCACAAGGAAGACTAATCCAACAGGCAAAATTGTAGTTGATTTCATTCAACACTAGGGCTAAAACCACCCTTACAAGAATGAGCATTTATACGATAACTGGGTAATGAAAATATGCAGCAATCAACATAGACCATATTTCACAAGCTATAAACGGAGTCTGACATATAATTTATTCACATTCAAAAGTTTAGGACTAGAATTCACTTTATGGGAACAAGCTTCAAAGTAGTCATAATCTGGTGGAAACATATCTACAATTAACATGAATAATGTCCCACATGAATTAGATGATATCTAACTGACAACTAATTCACATTCGATAACTTAGGTACTAAAACTGATAGAGAACTAGAAGAGGATTTTAAGGATTGAAGGGAAGAACTATTCCCTTGTTGAATTCCCACATACCTAGCTAAGAATTCCCTGGAGAAGAAAGCTTGAATTGCTACAATGGATGAGGAACCCTAGTCTTTCTTGAGAGCTCTTGAGAGAAAATTTACGTTACTTTTCTGAAAATCTGAGCGGGAATGAGGGGAAAAACCGTTTATCCCCTCTAAATCCCCTCAAAATAACCCAAAATGACAGTTTAGGGTCTAGGAGGTTATCAAATTACTAAAACACCCTTACAAAAATCGTAGGAAAAAGGACCCTTCTAGTCCTCATGAAACACTCCACGAGTCATAAGGTCAGGAACGACTCGTGGGATTCAATTGTTAGGTGCACTGGAAGATTTTTACAATTTCTTCAATCCTACCAACGACTGACTTCGAGTCGTCAGAAGACCCAATGACTCGTGGTCGCCTCCCGTCACCCTCACTGTCAAAAACCTCCTAGGTCACCAGTCGTGATGTCCCAAACGAGTCTTGGTGAGGACCCGTTAAGTACATTGCCTGAACTTTTTGAACTTTCAGTCAACCCTTGACCATGACTCACTTGACGACTCGTGGTCACACCCGTGGTCACTAATATTTTTCCCAATTTTCAACCAAGTCCGGAACCTTTCCCATGAGTCACTTCGCGAATCGTGGCCTACCCCACGGGTCACAGGATGACTCATTCTGTGATCTAGTGTAGAAAATCTTGTTTTCTCCATTTCAACTCCTGAGTCTGGTCTTAGGGTTTCCGGGGAATTACAACTCTAAACCTAGCGCTCTAATACCATGTTTGTCAAGACCTGAGTCTACACCCTAGATGCGACATGGTACCTAGACCCACACGTGACCCCAAGCTAACCCATGGCTTAACATGACACTAGTACATAGAATTAACTAGAAGCGGAAGTTGAGGAAACCTCATAACTAAATAAAACTTTTTTGAAAAGAAGAAATATCTGATAAGATACTGAAATTTATGCGACAACTGCAAAATATAATAAAATAATACTTTATCTGAAATCCATCTAAGAACTAACGAGTTGCTGGGACAAGCCCCCAGCTAACTCAAAAGAAAAGTGAACTAAAAAGATATTCTCGTCCTCAGAAGATGAGGACTCACCAAATATACTGCTGTTGAAGTCATCGGAAGGGAAGTACTGTCGATGTTGAGATTGAGAACCTGTGTCTATATCATAATACGATACAACATGAAAAATATGCATCAATACTTTGAATATACCGAATATGTGAGATATAAGTAAAATAGTAGTAATACGCAACTGACTGATAAACATTGAATATAACTGTAACGTGTAGCACAGGTACTGACGGAGGATCATAGCTATATCTTATAATCTGAATAAACTGAGATGAACTGAAACTAAGACTATACTGAACTAAACTATACTAAAAACTGAGAGAGTCTATAATCGATATATAACCACGCGAGCTAGACGTGGAGTCCAATGTATACACCCCATCGGAGAGAGCCCACTGTACATTGCCAAGGTATAGTTGCTGAGCTAGGTGATCACTATCTAAGACCCATTCGGGCTAATGACCTACGATGGAAATATAGTTCTGAGAATCTGGGTGCGCTGAACCCCGATCCACTTGGTGCTAAATCCTACTCCCACTGAAAAACCTAAATATGATTGCTAGGCTGATTGCTCGAACTTGAAGTCCTAAGACTTAAGTCAGGAATACTCATCTGGAAGTACCCTGAGAGTCTGAACGGCCTGATAATTGAAAGCTAAGTGTTCTAAGACTGGCCAGAGCTTCTTTATCTAAAAGCGTCGTAACCGTCTAAAGAACAACCTGACTGATGAGTGAGACTATGGAGTTTTACTAAACTCCTCAGGAGACTGAATATTTAGTCAAACTGATCGGATGTCATTTCTATAAGGCACTGAGAGAGCTGAGTACTGACTGAGACTGAACAAGCAATAAGCTAACTATGGTTCACATAACTGTACTATCATGGTGATTAAAAGAACTATTAGAATCAAGCAAAATTCATATCTGGATAATTATACAAGACTCTTTCAATTACATTTTGAGATTTAGGCTAAAACACATATTTCATAGAAAAGATATTAACATAAATCATAACTGGTAATAACCTTCAAAAATTATAAGAGTTATAGCAAGAGAGAAGTTCCTAATCTAGCTGAAGAACCCTAGGTTCAAAAAAGGACTAGAACTGATAAGGTTTCTATAAGTGTTTTGGCTCACAAGAGAAGAATAATTCCCTTATTGAAATTCCACATACACAGAGAAGGATCCCTGAGAAAGCCCTTGAGAATATGAGAAGAAAGATTGGCTGCCCTAGCTTGCTTTGAGAAGTTTGTGCCTTTTTCTCGTAATGTTTTAGAGAGATTTTGAGAAATATGAGGGAGAAAGATCAATTAGATCCCTTTAACCCCTACTAATTTATCCCACAACAATGTAGTTTAGGAGTTAAAATAATACGAAGTTACAAAAATGCCCCTAGAATTTGGAATGCTAAAATCCCACCGCCAGTCACCATAAGAGACCTAATGAGTCGCTAGGTCAATGAATGACTCGTGGCCTTCCCTTGTTGCCACTAGCAACTTTTCCCCCTTTTAGAGCTTAATTAACTACTTCACCTAACGATTCATCATAACTCCTAACGGATCGTTTCACCATACGTTACAACACTCTGAAACTCAAGTTTTCAATCATTCGTCTCACCTCACGGGACACCTAATGACTCTTTAGGTGTCATAATCACTTGTCGCCGCCACTCGTCGTCATCATTAGAAATTTTCTCTTCTTCCATCCCTTCCAGACGATGACTCACTTGACGAGTCGTGAAGTGGTACCACGACTCATCCCCAACTCGTTAAGTCCCCAGGAAATCCCAATATTCACCAACTGAGGTACACATGATGGGTCATTTAACGACCTATCGAGTCACACAACGAGTCACTCCACGACTCATTTTGTGACTTATTGCAAGTTTTCCTGTTTTCTTCATTTTAGTTCCCTTGTTTGATCTTAAGGATTTTTAGGGTGTTATAGATTTGAAGTAATGTCTTTCTTCCATGTATATTCTAGTGATAGATGGATTTTCCTTCTTGATTGATGAAGGTTGACTTGAAGTGATGTCTTCCTTCCATATATATTTTGGATGATAGATGGATCTTCTTTCTTTAATTCGTGCGACTGGGATCTCCCTTCCTTATATGATTTTGACAAGGGCTCCAACTTCATTTCTTAAGATTTTTTTCATTTATTTCCTGTGTTGATGAGTGTGTCGTGATCTTTGCTGAGTTGGCTTTTCATACTAGGGGTTGAGTCAATCTTTTCATTTTCTAGGATTTGCTTGATTTATTCTATATATAGAACAAATATTGATTGATTTGCTACTACTTCCAGTTGATTTCTTTGATTCCTGCATTAAGAGTCTTTGTTAGTTGTCATCATTAAAACAATTTGAGGGGCATTAAAGTTAACAAAAAGATCTTCTACTTTTAGAAAGTCGAAACTTGTCTTCCAAGAAAAGGATAAATCTATAAGAGTTCTTTTCTACCAAATAAAATTTTTCCACTAAGAAAACTCTTTTGAAGTAAAATATAATTATGGTAGAATTTAGATAAAATAGAAAATCCAGGGCAAACCTTAACAAATCTCCCATTGGCCTGAATTTTCTGAAAAAATAATCTACATCCTTCTTCTTCACATAATCTTCATTGTTGCTGGTTTTCATGGTTAAAAATAAAGTTAAAATATTATGGGTTAAAATGGTTTAAAAAATTCTTTTTTAAAGATGAGCAATGGGAATGTTGAAATATGACTGGAAAATTCATCTCACATGTAGTACTCTAGACAAAATCTTCATTATCATGAAATTGGTTACAATTTGATTTGAACACACCTTGAATATGTCTTCAACCTGGTTGAACCATTGGCACTGATACTACTTGTTGGAATCGAAATAATCAAGGCATCATGCGTTAGTTAACAATTGCAAATCTTGATGACAATAAATTAGATTTGAAAGAAAACTATAATAAAAGAAGCATTATAGTTTGATATGGTTTAGTCAACTGACCTACATATGAAAAACCAATGTAAAAGAATTGCTAAAAGCTATGGAGAGAAAAAGTTTCCCTAAACAAGACTCTTTTAATGACTACATCATTGATGCTATTGTATTGTGATATGAGAAGAAAAGATCTTCTATTTATAGAAATTCAAAACTTGTCTTCTCAGAAAAGGATACATTTAGAAGAGTCCTTTTCTACCAAATAGATTTTTTTCATCGAAATTTTTTTTTAAAATAAAATACAATTATGATAAAATTAAGCTAAAATAGAAAATTCAGAATAAACCCTGACATTTTCGGGGTTAAAGCCATAATAAGGGTATCCATAGCAGAATTATTCATCAAGTTGGTAGCCCTATGAATTTTTTCTTTATTTGTCATGCTAGAAAATCAAAAGAAATTTTAGCCCTTGATTTCACTATTAGCATCCCAGTAATAGGCAATGTCTCTCTTTATATTTGTAACATGGGGGACCTTGATTTAGAAATCGAGGAGTGAGAGAGTGGTCAATTCAATCGAAATATCATATGTCAACAAGTTCACCATTTCTAGTATTTCATTTCATACCCTTAAGACACAACGTTCAACCTTTAATGTCGTTTTTCCAAATAAAGTAGTGGATATATGATTATATTAATCAATTAAGCATCTAAGCCCAAATAGTGGTTTGATTTGTGAACATTCTCCAAGTGAGGCCAGTGATCATGGATAAATTCTTATGAGCGCCTTTCCAAAGTCCTAACCCTCCATCGTTTTTGTGCTTGATAACTTTATTCCAATTGAGATAATGGAGTCTTTTTTTAATCATTTGTTGAGCCCCAAATAAAATTTCTCACAATTTTATCATTTTTTTATGTTTAAATATTTCATAGAATAGCAAGGCTAACATTTAACTGGACATAATCAAGATTAATATGTGTGAAGGAGTTAGGAATTTAGTTTTCAGTTGGACAGGTTATGAATATATATTATTAATAATATATTGAAAATTCTCAGCCCTAGGCCTATGTCCACCTGATCGTTAATGATGGAAAGAAGCTCCATATAAAAGATAGAAGTATATGGTGACATAGGGTCACCTTATTGAATACCCATAGTAACTTTGAAGAAATCAATTTTGGTGTTNCACATCCTCCGACTTAAAGCTTCACTATTGAAAATAGGAGGTAACTTTGAAGAAATCAATTTTGGTGTTATTAACTAGGATGGAAATACTGGAGGAAGATATGCAACTCATAATAAGATATAATTTTTGGTGGAAAATTGAAAAAGTGTAGAGCCCTTTATTTAAATGATCATTCCAATTTGTCATAAGTCTTTTTCCATTTGATTTTTAGAATAAGATTACCTTTTTGATTGTTTGATTTTCCAGAATAATTCATAACCTCCTAAATGATGATGACACTATTTGTTGGCCTACATCTTTTAGAGAAGCTAGATTAGAAAGGACCAATAATGTTGTTCAAGAAAGACTTAATGTGACTGCTAATTATTTTTGCAATCATCTTATAAATAGTATTAAACAAACCTATTGATTTATAATTCATCAAGTGATTAATATTATGAACCTTAGGAATGAGACACAAATAAGTTTGATTAAGGAAAAAATGAACTATTTGGGTGTCAAAAATAATTTGACACAAATTAATCACTGAGTCCTCTATAATTTTTCAATAGTTTTTATAAAAACAAAAATATCTAGACTCACCCACAAATTATACTACTAAGAATAATTGTATACTTATCTAGTGGAAGCTAAGGGAAAAAGATAGTGGCTGCAGAGGGGAGAGTCAAGAGCATCTTGATCGAAAGTTTCACAGTTATTATTATTTATTAAGTTTTTCTTGAGGGGTTTCACTTTTAAATTCTCAACGGATTTGAGAATTACTAATACTTAGACGGTGTAATTATAAAGTTATATTTAAATGTGTTCATTCTTTGTTTTACTTTTAATTTTTTATTTTATTTTAGTCTTTTTACTTTTTAAATTCTTTTTCTACTTTCAAATACTTTTTATATTAATTATCTTTGTTTTTTAAATTCTCATGTTTTCCAATCTTTACTCCATGTGCTCCTACAT
>JACEIK010013195.1:0-27501 GCA_018107945.1 Datura stramonium | reverse complement strand
GTCTAGGTAAGTATCCTCCATGATCTTATAATATATATCCATGAATATCTTCATGATTCTAATATTAAAATCATCTTCCTATCTCTAGATCAAGAACTCACTTCTAGGGTTCAAGACTTGATTTTTTAGCAACAACCCCCATCTATCAAAGAGAATATACTTCCTTCCACGTCAAGATAATCACATTCTCATGATATTTAAGAGATTAGAACAATAGATTATGTATCCTAAGCAAGAATCTACGGCCAGAACCTAAGGTTTTCGAGAGAACTCGTCTTCAAGGTTCAAGAAAGGTTCTTGTGGTCTTTCTCCTTTCAAGATTAGATTCTTCTTTGGTATTTGTAGCATTTAAAAGTATGTAAGGCTATCTCATGCGCGAAAATATCTTGTTTCATTCCCCACACCCGTAACCTAAGGTTTTCGGGAGAACTGTCTTCAAGGTTCAAGAAAGGTTCTTTGTGGTCTTTCTCCTTTCAAGATTAGATTCTTCTTTATATTTGTAGCATTTAAAAGTATGTAAGGCTATCTCATGCGCGAAAATATCTTGTTTCATTCCCCACACTATGCTTTATGAAATTTCTATATAAATTCTTCTTAGATTGTTGTGAGTAAGCCAAGAACTTTATGTCAATGATGAATGGTTTTAAAACTATATAAGTACCTATGTATGTTTACACTCATTTTGATTACCCCATCAATTCCATGTGTTCTATGGAAAGTGTCACTTTTACATACATAATTTTTCCTCTAAAGAGAAGTTTATAAAGTGTCACGTACCAAATGTCCATGATTGACACCCACACTAATCCTGGGCGAACCAACACCCTAAATAACTACCCCGCCATCAACTTTATGAAGAAATAATAATGTAATAAAATAAAATGAATTGTAATATCCGAAAATTGTATTAACTAACCAAATCCAAAAATAGTAAAATCTTCCCAAGATCCGAAAGTCATTGCACTAACGTCTAACTACATTCTAGGAATATTTAAACTAAATAAAAGAAATGTCAAGAGTCCGAAGGAGAGACATCTTATCGAATGAGTGGGACCGCTACATCAAGCCGCCTCACCTTTCGAGAACTCGCTACTATTATAGGTGAGGAGTAAGAAGAGCTTCCTAGATCAGATTCGTACTGCAAAAGAAGTACAAGAGTAGACACATAAAATCAGACCGGTAGGCACCATCGCCGAATTTACATAATAACATATAAGTAAGGCAACAATAAATATGAAACCAGTCCCAAACATTATACATAAGTACCGTCAACACTAAGTACGTTGACTCGCACAGTGACAACCGCCCCGTCACTAAATTGGGCCTCTCGTCAAAGGACCCTTGATTGCTGGCACGGCTCACCACCGCAGTAACCTAATCTGCAACATCGCCGAGGCGTAGCTCGACTTAGCTTCAGCCTTCTTCACTACGCTTTCAACAAGCCACCCTCTATATCTTATTCATATATAACAAAAGTTTTGACATCAAACAATAAAAACTCATCTCAACATGCAACTTTAAAGCATTTCATCACAAAAAGATCAACTCAAAATCTTTAGTCATCACACCGTATCACACTTAGGATCTTTTCCACTTTTCTGGCTCATTTGTCAAATTATAGGATCATCAATTACATTCAACCACTTAGTCTATACTCATTTCAAACTTTCACAAGTTACACACATCATAAAACAGGAACAATCGGGTGACATGTTCTGGCACACGCCTTCGTTATATCACCATAAATACTCCTTCATCAAAGCACGTATACACATGCTAAAGGGTCTTATCATGAGACTTCCAAATATGACCAGAGGACTCTAGAAATTCATGTACCGTAGCAACGTGGGATACCCATTTCTCCTCACTTGTATGCTCGTTCGTATGCCGCTCGAACACGAGTCACTCAACCAATATTGCTCGCCCGAATGATCCTCAATCACGAGCCTCTCATCTTAGGATGTTATACTATCATTAACCATTCTCATCAACTAAATATAACAAGGTGCATTATTTAAATGTAAACGAGATTACAATCTACTCGTTCATGTATAATTACAAACCAACAAATCATCTCGAGCAAGAATGTAAAATATCTTTACTTAACATCTTAACACAAATCCTTAATAATAGTTCAAATAATTACATCATATCCACATTCTTTCAATAGTTGATTCAATAGGAAAATTCTCATAACAAGTAATGTCCACAAACGAATCGCATATCATCATCAAGACAATACATACATGCTATTATTGTAGTCTAATCCTCTAACTCCATAATCTACGCGATTTTTGGGCGTGAACGCCGCCTACTCCACGTGAGCCTTCCTCTTCTCAATGCCTCAAAAGTCTAAAATCTACAACAACAATATATAGTAATTTAATTATTTACTCTTCAAATAACGGGTCTTAGAAGTTCAAATCCTTCCCTTCGAGGCACTTTCAAAGTAAAAGCCAAATTTCACCTAGTTCTATCTCAATTCCCGTAAAACCCACATTCCTTAAAAACATTTCATACCGTAAAGATTAACTCAAGATCTTTAGTCATCATACCGTATCACACTTAGGATCTTTTCCCACTTTTCTCACTGCTACAATTAAGGTGATCACCAACCCAACTCACCAACTTAACTCAACCACTTAGTACATACTCATTCCAATCCTTTAACATGATTACAAACACAATCTCTTTAAAATAAAACAAATGGTCACATGTTGGGCACACACCTCCATCATATCACGATAAACACTCCGTCATCAAAATCGTAGTACATACATGCTAGAGGATCTTGTCGCCCTTCCAAGTGACAAGTAAAGAACCTAGAAACTATGCAATTGCATCGATGTGGAACTCGCCTCCCACTTATATACCGTCCAAATGCTCCTCGAACACGAGCTAATTAACCAATATAATCACGCGATACTCCTCGCGCACGAGCCTCTCTTGTCTAGGATATTATTATCCTTAACCATTCTCATTCAACTAAATATATAGCATGAATTCTTAAACACTCACGAGTAACAATCTACTCCTAACTTTCATAGTAATAAACCATCAAATATCTCAATTGCAACGAAAAGAAACTTCACCTAACAATTTAACACAATTTCATAACAATGCACGATCACATCATATCCACATTACTTACAATTCATTCAACAAGAAAGCTTCATAATGTAATGTCCTAGACCACCACATATCATTAAAGCACAAACTTACATTCCAACAAAGGTCTGTTTCTTTTAAATCATAACCTACCTTGATTTTTGGGTACGAAAGTCAAATACTCCATGTGGCCTTTCCCTTACTCAACACCTCAAAAAGTTTGAAATCTACAACAATAATATAGAGCAATGTTATAATTCTACTCTTCGGTGCGGGTATTGCTTCAAACCCTTCCTTCGCATTCTTTAAGGTACAAATCCCCATTCCACCTAGTTTTAGGTGTCACTCCCCCATAACCCATGTTTTCTAACAAGTAAACCTCGTGGAACGATTATTACTCCTCAAATTTCTAATCACATCATCCTATTAACTCCCCATGATCCAAATTTCTGGGGCCTATCAAACCTGTGGTTCCTCAATCCCTAAAGTTCCATCATTAAAGGTTCTCTATGAATTCTGTGAGTCAACAAGCACCCATTATTAAGATAAGCGGATCAAGAGTCTTACTCTCGAGAGAATTCACCGCTTCCGGAGGAAAAAATCTCCTTCTAATCCTTCGATCGTGTTTTAAAATAATGGGGTATAACCCCAAATTTCACTTAAACCATTTTCTCTCGTCGTCCGCCGCAAATGTCACATTTCGCCGCAATAATCCCGCTACTTGGCCAGCCGACACCGCGCCATGAGTTCTGGTCATTCCCGGCCCTGCTACGCCACGAGACTGACCATCTCCACCTGGGCCTCGCCGCAATGGGAATTCTACCACTGCAATGCAAGTATCTCCGGAACCAAAGAGCTCCCCTAAAAATATCTTTTTTAACACTACCATTTCACAAACCATTTTATGATTCTCAATTTTTTCAAGAGTTATTAGTCTGTTTCCATTCGTAACCCATTTACTAGTCATTACATATGATTTTATATTAATGATTATGATATGATGATTTATGAATTTTAAAGGTCTCCTATGACACGATGAACTATAGCTATGATATGATAATGACTTATGATGATAAGCTTGGTTGCTTAAATATGATTTTAATCAAATCACACTACGTAATTAAAAGGGAGAATAGTATTATTAATCAAAAGCATCGTGGCCTGAAATTACGTATGCAAATGTAGGTTATGGATCATTTTTATTTAGTTCGGCACTCCTTAGTGCCCCTAAGACGGCTTTTGGATCCTTGCTAGAAAACTTATAATATAAATGCTCATATCTCGACAAGATACGTTGTTCGCTTGTTGGATTGGGAAGAGATCGACCATTTATACGGTGATTTATGTCAAGCTAAAATAAGAACCTCCCATAAGGAAATTAGTGATCAACGATGAAAATATAATTTCAAAAGGTCAATTCACTAATTTCATATTCTTGATTTTCATCATGCTATGTCTATATCTTGGTTGTCCTCTCCACTTTTTTCCAACTATATTATATTTCATTCACATATTTTACATACAAACATGATCCTACGTACTCACATCCCTTTGTCGGTGTGGCTCTTCATCGCTTTTAAATGCATTTAGGTACTCATACCGACGATCAAGGTGCACGTTAGGATTCTACTTCATTCAAAGCCATCAGAATCTAGCCTGTTTTGGGGATTAGTATTTTATTCCATATTTATTAGATTTTTATTTAGAGGTATGTTGCATGCCTTGTCCCTAGAAATAGTTATTTCACATGCGAGCCTTCATAAATTATTCCTCATGTTGTATAAACTTGGCAAGTCTTCTATAAATTGAGTATTTTGATTTTTAAAGTTTAAGTCTATTGATGTTCTCTTATTATTAGAGGTATACTCACGATGTATACCATGTTATGTTGTTCGCCGACTACAATGGCTTGAGTGCCACCATGCCTATGTTGCTGGCCTGGGGTGTGACACCTTGCAGGATACTCAGATACAGGTTTTCTCATTCTTCTAGTCGAGGAAAGATTGACGGGCAAGAGGGTGACGCCGGAAAGGATCACTTTCCTGTGAGATGCAAAAATGACCTCTCGGGAAGGTCAATTGCCGAGAAGGAAGCCTTGGCCGAAGCCAACGGCAGTTCTATGAGCTTCATGATCACCAGGCGTTTAAATCGAGAGCTTGAGACCTCTATCGAGAAAGGAAAAAACCCGCTGAGAGTGCAGATCAAGCCGAATATGAGGTGTCTCTACCGTTAACTCGCCCGAAAGAGAGGATGTCAGCTTTTCTACAACTGTTAAGGCCGAAGATTTTTAATTTTATCAAAGGTAAAGTCAAGTCTCTCCACTTGACTCGAGGAGGCTTTATAGCGAGAAGGAGAAGAAAATAAGACTCGCGAGAGGTCTCCGGGGAAAGAAAGGCCAGCGTCTGGTCA
Organism: Datura stramonium; assembly: GCA_018107945.1. Classification (NCBI taxonomy): domain Eukaryota; kingdom Viridiplantae; phylum Streptophyta; class Magnoliopsida; order Solanales; family Solanaceae; genus Datura; species Datura stramonium. The sequence continues at coordinate 21,984 of JACEIK010013195.1, read as the reverse complement.
TGAAGCACGCCTTCCCAGCCCTTTCGCGAACAAAGGTCCGGACTGCATCGTATCGACTTTAGAGAGGATTTGTACATCTTTTTTGGTGAGAGAGATCGGTGCCTACCTAAGAGGCTTCGTGGTTAGCCGACAAGTCTACAATTTGCACCAAACTATTTACCCCGAACCTGGCGAGTTAAATTTATAAGTGGTCAAGAACACGCTTTACAATTTAACTTTATTTTAGGTCCGATTTACCAATGATTTGGTTAACAATGTGTGACAAAACGGATAATACTACGTAAATCAACTAAATAAAGTAAATAGAGCAAATCTAGGCATTTTCGAAGTGGCTACAAGCCGCCCGAGAATGTGTGATTCCTTAGATTCCAAACAATATGCAAAATAAAGAAAATGTTTGGAGCCCAAGAAAATACTATATTGTTAATGCATTTGCTTGAGAGAATTCGAGTCGCCTTTACAAACGAGAAGGATCGACTATTTATAGGCTATGTGTTAAAGTCTCGATCACTAAGAAAATGCCACTAGAGCCCTAAAGTACTAAATCCTATGTTCTTACCCCACACGTCCAATCCATTGGAAGGTGCTAGCTAATATCCTACATGACTCGATCCATACTACCACATCAAAGACACTTAAGCAACTCTGACACTTTGTCTTCCTCGTTTATCCTTTCGCCATATTATTACGCGCATGACTCCCCGATCCTTATCTTGTAGAAGATGACATCCCCGCCATCATTTTCTCGAGGAGAGCCTCGAGGTTTTGTGCTCGCGTCTCGATGTTAGTGTTGGACACGCCGCAAAAGCTGTCCCCAATCCCACTTACCCCATACACATCATATTAAAGATGGATGTATTTTATTATTCCTCTATAATCCTTGATGATTATTTAGTGAATAACACCCGTCTTAAGCAAAAAGTTCCAAAACATTTAGGGGTCGCTATATGGATTGATTTCAAGTTAATACATGAATAACTTAGTTGTTCATGTATTAATTTTATATATTGTTTGGTTTCTAAATAGGATAAAAGTTATTCATGTATTAATCTTATACAATGTTTGGTTGGTAGGTTTCAAATATGTATAAAAGTTATTCATGTATTAATTTTATTCGGTGTTTGGTTGTGTTTTAGTAATTCCATAATAATTAATACTCACATAACTTATGAGAATCTATGTATAATTATGTGGAGTAGAAGGTGGAATAAATTATGTGGGTATTAGTTATACATGGATTAAAATAATAAAATCATATATTTACCCCTATTAATTTGCTTTTAAAATCTTTCTTAATAAGTTATCAATTTTCCTTCTGTGTCGAGTAATTTAATTAAATCATTATTTATTTATTTATTTATTTATTTTGCATTGATGGTTTTTATAATTATGTAATTTAAAAACTATAGTAGCTAGTAATTGTGTTATAGATAATAATTATTAAAATATTGTGTTATAATTTTAGGATAATTTATTATCTAGTTCATTAAAAAATGACAATTTTATGTCAAACTTATTTATGTATAGAATTATGACATGATAATGATAATGAATGTCATAAACAAATGTTTTGGTATAGTTTGAGATTAACAAATATATTTATTTGATATAATTAAATAGTTATGATAACTTTTTTAACTTGTGAATATAAATTATATTTAGTATGTTTTCAAAAATTAAAAAATCATTACAGAATAAAATGTTGCAAGAGAATTTGGGGTTGATCAGCATTAGTTAATTATTAATTAACATGAATAAAGCGGAAAACAGTAGAAGTAACATATAAAAATGATCGGGACATATATCATTTGTCAACAAAAAACATATGTTTTAAAATTAAAAAAAAATATGTAATAATACAGTAGAAGTAGTATTTGCCATACATTTGCACTTCTGTTTTTTTTGTTTTATGTAAATTTTTTTACTTTACTTAAAAATTAAAAAATAAAAAATTAAAAAAACTTAAAAATATTTTTATTTTTTTTGGCTCAAGTTATATTTTGGTAATGTTTATTTATTTGTTATATTAATTAATTTGATGCATTGTAATCTCTACATAACTAAAACCTATATAAATAATACATACATAACTAATATTTGCATAACAAATACCTACATAAAGACTAAAACTTGCATAACTAATACCTACATAACTAATCTATGAATAACCTCCACAATTAATTCCTGCTTTAAAAATAACACATAAATTCTCTTATAACTAATTCATATATTACTAATACCTATACAACTCTAACCTAAAAGGCCCCTTACTTCAATCAATTGACAATCGACAAAAACTACTGTACTAACTACCTTTCTAAATCAATCAGAAAAATACATCACAATTGAAAGGGAAATGCTACTTAGTGACAAATTAAATTGCTAACTTTTAAGCAATAATTTATTATTTATTAATGACTGAGTTTGTGAGAAAACAAAAATACCCCTTCATCCATATTTATTTATTCATATTTAATTTGCATCCTCTTTTAAAAAATACATAATTAATAATTTTATTGTAGCATTCCTTAATTATTATAAGTTATTTAAATATTAAAAATAAATTATATTTTATTATAAAGGTAAAATAGATATAAAGAGATAAATTATATTCCCGATTTTTAAACTCTAAAACTAAAGTGAACATATATTTTTATAAGAGATAATTATCTCGATCGTGCAAATTTGTACACTCTTTTTGTCAAACACGCAGAGAATTTAAAAATTATCAAATAGTGATAGTTTCTAATTTTCACCTTATATCAATATTACAATAGTTCTTAAATTTATTATGGCTAGTGATATAACAATTCGTTTTGATGCAATAGTTTGCTCGTATCTATTATCCGTATCACTAATACAGTAGGTAAATTGATATAATATTAATACAAAATGAATATCAAATATTATTGTACTACCGATACAAAATAAATTTTAAAATCTTATAAATAAATATTAAAAAGGACATTTTAAAAAAATAAAATATTTAATAATTTAAATCTCAAATTATTACTATTTATAAAATAAAAAATTAAATAATAAACAAATAAAATGAATAGGAAAATACTACATACGGTTTGTCCTTGGTTGAATATATATTTTTCAAGAATAATATTCGGTTTCCACATGCCAATTGGAGAGGCTTGACCCAACTTACTCTTACCTATTAACCATTTCTTTTGTGCATCTTCAACTAGTATAATTGTTCTGCGTCACACGATTATTAAAGTAAAATTGGGCTATTATTAAATAATTATTATGGGTATTTTTAAGTAAAAATATAAAATTTTACTCATAGATTATTCTTCTTTAAAATAATCCAATAATGTGTTTTTCTCCTTCTATTACTATTATAAAATGCCAACATTATTTTTCTTTTGATTAAATTTCTCATACATTTTTCATGATTTATAGGTTATATTTAACATTCGAAAATTAACTTCAAAACACTTCTGGCTTTAATCGATCATCTTATCTTTTATTTTTCACGTTTTTTTAGTATTAAATTTTCTCTTAATTAAAATTTTTACGATTTATGTATAATTTCATAAATAATTTTAGTCATAATTGCTTATCTTCTCTTCTATCTTCCGAAATTTTTTAGTATATAAGAATCACATGCGTATAAAGTGCATCAACAAACGTATTCTAATATTTCTTGAAAATTATTAATAATTTTTTATCATTGATCTCACTCTTATAATTTTACATGCTTTTTAGATAATTTATTTTGTATCCTTCTTGCAAATAACACATTTATGGAAAGTGACATTATACATTTAGAGAGCTTGAAGCATCGAAAAATTCTATCATCCTCTTTGTCCATCCAATAAGGAGAATTTTGGTACATTTATTGCTATTCAATGTAGCACGAATTATAATTTATTAGATTTAATTATTTTTTTCATTCAAATATTGTACTATGTTTATTTTTAAAGTGTTTATGATCTAACCAAGATTCTTAATTATGCCTATATAATTCTTATTTTAAGATATAATTATTTAAAATATTTAACACAATATATCACAAGTTATACACCATATATTACACATTTTCTTGTTTTTTTCTCTTCAAGAAACATCCTAAAATTTATTTTTATTTTGACTAATTCTTTTTACTATTGCCTGCTTATTAATATTCATTGTCATATTTTAAATCAAGATCTTTTAACGATACTCCTTACCATATTTTAAACTAAGAAAAAGTATTCAATGCCAACACTAAAAATCCATTCCTCAATATATAATAATTAAAATAAATAAATGATGAATCAAGGTCAATCTATAACGGGAAGAAGGTGAATAGAGAGAGACAAACAACTTTACTAAATCACTTTATCATAGCGTAATATTACTATATTTTTCGTGTAGTAAGTTCAAGAAGTTCGTGACTCCAACAAAACGACAAATATTAGATATCTATGAAATCCAAAATTTTGATATTTTCAACAACAAAAAAAAGAAAATCAAGACTGCAATTTTACATATCAATAAATAATTTCTTATGAATTAAATTATATTTTAAAAATTACAAACTAATTATACTTTTCGTGTTCTATTATTAGACTTGCTAAAAGTTGATATATATATATATATATATGCATACTCTTTACAAAGATATACGTATATTTTGCTTCTTTTTTTTTTTTCTCGTTTTCACTTTTAAACTATCTCGGATCTCGAAACAAAATAAGTTAATCAACTAATAAAAATAGAAAAAAAATTAACTATGCGAATGAATATTTTAGATAATACTATATAACATAATCAAATTCCTAACAAATAAAAGCCAAGGAAAAATCAAATGTTCTCCTAAATCATTCTCTAAAGAATTCCTCCATTCATATCAAACACCCAAACGAATGCTTGCTATGATGCCATCGCACTACAAAAATAGAGGATAATCAAAATTACCCAAAACAAATTTATTTGAATAAATATTAGTGTGATTTTAAGATGTCATAAATTTATACATGAAATAATTTGACTTATGAATATGAAAAGATTGAAAAAAAGAAAAAATATAAAAAAACCAATAAAAAATTAAAAAAACTCAAAATTCATAAAAAAAAAAAAACCCCAAAAACCAAAAAAAATAAAAAATTGAGAAAATGAAATAAAGATTAAAAAATAAGAAAAAGGATAGATATAATTCTTGGCCAAATAAAAAACTAAAGTGTACATAATTTTGTGTTCATCCGTTTATTGACAAACTAAATATTTTTGGCTTAAAAATAATTTTTAAAATAGAAAATGTCAAAATAATTTTTTTTTTAAAAAGATAATCTAAAAATGGCGCTAAAGACGCCACATCGCCCAATAACCTTCTTTTATAGATATACTAGTTTCGATCACGTGCATTATACATGTATTCCATATTATTCGGTATAATATTTTTCACTTATAAAAATATCAATAAAATATAGTCGTGAGATATAAATTAAATAAAAGAAAAAATTACAAACTTAAAGTGATGAGATATTAGATATGGCCACCCGAATAGTTCATTGAAATTGCTCGTGAAAACTTTTCGAAAGGCTAAAATTTTGAGTTTATTAGTTCCTCAATTTTAAAAAGACAACTTTTTTTATGATCTAACATTCTTGTTAACAAATTATCTTCATTTTGCTTCGTATTACCGATTTTAAATAAATTATTTCATATATATTTGAGGCCATTTTTTTAGTACAAACACATGATTTGAGACGAAACTATTGCCGCCAAATGCCAAGTTTTTTTTTTAAAAATTTTTGGGAGAGAGGAAAGAAACACTACGTGAAAACTCAAACTCTCAATAATAGATTAAATACTTGTATAAATAACTAATTGAACTACTAAAATCCCTAATAAGTTGTATAATAGCTTCATATATTCCTGATCATCAATATACGAATATCAAATGCAATAGTCAAGACAACTATAATAGAAAAAAAAAGCTCACAATTCAAGTAAATTTCAAGCAAATCACTTAAACCCATTAATTCAAAAAGGGAAAGAGATAAAAGATTCATGATTTATAGTAATTTGAAACAAATTACATAAACCCATCATTATTCAAAGTAAAAGAACTAAAATGAAATAAACCTATATATTATAAAAAGCTAAAAGACAAAGTTAGCTTGACCAAATTCTCACATATCTAATTTCCTGCCTTAAATAAATCTTCTATGTTGAGTGTATTTATGTTATTTCGCTAGGCAAAAATGGATAAAAGATAAAAAAATTGATATATCATTTATTGTATCTTTCAATAGTTTATTATTATTTTTAATAATTGCTAAACGCCTCATTATGAAAAATTTAGGAAGACCAAAAGCATTGCATTAGCAGTAAGATGAAAATTGTATACGAAATATGCATTTATTTTATAATTTAATTAGATAATAAATATAGTTGTAGTCTTTCTCAATTTCTTGATCAAGTAGTAAAAGAGCATAAAATTAAAAAATAAATTGAAGAGACTTAAACACGATGGTGATAATGTGATTAATTGTTACTATTTACTATAAATATCTTTATATTTATCTTTTTCCACTATTTTAATACTTAAAATATTATTGAAAAAAATAAAAAAATTAAAAAAATTAAAAAAATTAAAAAAATTAAAAAAATTAAAAATATTTTTATTTTTTTTGTTTTTTTAATTTTTTCTTTTTTGAAATTTTGAATTTTTAACAAATTTATGATTGTGATTTTATAAATTATATTATAATATAATATTTATTTATTTATTTATTTTATTTAGTGGGGGTAAAATGGTAATCCAACTTTAAGTTAGAGCTCCCACTTTTAGTATAACTAGTCTATACAGAGCGCCTCGCGTGTCCCCAATTAATAAAATTTAATTTATAAAATAGCATAAAACAATATTTTTAAAATTTAATATTGAAGATAATAATATTATTAAGTTTTTTTAAAAAGAAATTGTGAATTTCAAATTGATAAATAATTATGTTTGAGAGTTTGATCCAATTATTTTAGTAGTTTCTTTTCTTCGCCTTATTCTAATATTGTTTCAACTTTAATGAAAATGTCATAGAAATAACGTTTGATTGAAAGGTGAAAAAGTATTCGTTTTTTACATGAGCACTTAAATGCATGCATTATGTAGTATATACAAATATTAATATTTTTTATATTTTTTATTTTTTTTAGTTTTTTTATTTTTTAAGTTAATTTTAAAATCTTAAATATTAGAAAATTAATAAATTACTATTTTTGCAAGTGTGAACGCTATTTTTAAAAGGGTAAAAAAGTAAAATGATATTTTGCTATGAGACTTCATATTTTAAATATTTAATAATATATTTTTTTTATTTTTTTTATTTTTTTTAGTTTTTTTATATTTTTTATATATATTTTTTTGATTTAGACCAAAAATAGAAAGTTACGTTATAAATAAAAACTTAATATGATAAAATAAGGTGATGAACAATTAGAAATAATAATTGTGTAAAAATAGTAAATGACAATTTTGTCTATTACAATATTTGAAGGGCAAAAAGTTCAATTAATATTTAAGGGCCTTCAAACTTTTAATATAATATATAGTACTTGATTAATTGAAACAACTTAAGGTATATTGTGCTTATATATATATTTTCTTCGATTATACAATTTTTTTAAAAGAAGAAAAAGAAGGAGGAGGAGGAGGAGGAGGAATTCACATATTAATATATAAAATTATTACTCTTTAATTTAGTTCTTTCGAATTAATATATTGTGATGAATAATTTGTTAATTTAATAAATAATGGATTGATATATAAGTTAACAAAATGTAATTGTTTTTGTGTTTTAAATTTTAGGATTTTTAATATAGTTCAAATAAGGAAAGATTTAAGAAGTAAAATTTTAGTTAATTTTAAAATACTAAATATTAGGAGTTTTACTTTTTACAAATTAGTAAAGATCTATAATAATTAAATTAACAACTAATTGAGAAAAAATAGTAAATGATAATTTTATTCATTGTAGAATGTTTTAATAAAGGGCAAGAAGTTCAATCAATATTGGCGATATATTGAATGTTAGATTAGTTGATGAAATCTAAGGAAATTACCAAAGATTGTTCCATCCGAAGATTGTATTGCATCTTCAAACGAAAATAAAATTGTTTGAAAATAATGTAGAAAGTCAGCATTCCTAAACTATAGTGTTGTTGTTGAATCCAACGTCAATCTTCTTATTTACTGATGTCAAAATTAGGATTAACATATTTGTTACACCCCGTAAGACTTGACATAGATGGCCTATTCGCGTGTTGGTTAAGAGTATTTGAAAGCCATACATGCTAGAAAAAGGTCCGAAAGATCAGACGAGAAACCCATCGAACCATCGCGAAGGAGCCGTGTGGCGAAGCCCCTCCGCGATGGCAAACGTGTTATGGCGCGGCCACCGCGTTGGCTCAGACACGTCGGGCCCGTCCGCCCAAGTATATAAAGCCTCCACTGGGTTTTAATGACAACGCATTTGAAATTTCTGTGAAGTCGTGAGAAAACAAGAGAGTACAAAGGAGACATTTAAATATCGTCGACACACCACAACGTAGTCCAAAATCTAAATTAACTCACTACCGAGGTATTTAGCAAAATAGTGGGAGCATTCCTACGATTTAGTTTCGCGAAATTGACCGACAAACCGTCGAGCCAATGAGCCAAGGTAAGTGGAATTGCTCCAAATTAGTGTCAATGTGCTCCTAGCCTTAAAGTAATACTTCTCCCTTCCTGACTTTTGAAAATAGCAAGTTTTGACCGCTTTTCGATAAGCCTAAGTTTAGGCTATGAAATATATCGAAAGTGACGTTGTCTTTTAGAATAGGAGTGATTTAGTACCAATTGACGGTATGTGAATGCAATGGGAGAAATAGCTTGAGTAATTTAATTTGAGCTTCATTCATAGCTCTGATAACTCGAGGTTAAGGTATGTCATCTGCTTTCTTCATAGTTAGTAGTTTTAGCCTTGTATATCATAAGAGACTGCATAGAACTCCTGAGTTGAATATCAAGTATTGTGCAGTTCCGCAAGTCTCGGTTTGCGTTGCTATATCATACCCGTCCGAAGGTTAGTAGCATGCGCCAATGGCGAGTTAGCATTCCGTATTCAATATAGCCGCATGTGATTGAAGCAGGCATGTTTTTTTAATAACGTATATATAATCGTAATGCGTTAAAGTAAAATCGATGACAGACAAAGATCCTCAAGCATGACAGCTATCTAGTATAGCATCTTGGCTACACATTAGCCAAAACCGCATGTGATAGTATCATGGCCCGCGCATTAGCCTTGCGCTAGATAAAGACTGTCGTATCGCATAAAGTCAGAAAGAATCGCATAATACGTTTAAGAGATCGTAATAAGAAATCGAAGTCGATAGTATTTTTCAGCTAAACATGCTTCGTTTATTTATGTGCCTATTGTTTGTTGAGACTGTTTGTGTCGCCAGGCACCCCGCGCGCGCCCGCCCCTGGATTGGTAATCGTGTCGCCCACCGAGCGGGTGGGTTTACGTCACTCCAAGAGCGGCATGTGCCACCCCGCCTTGGACGAAGACGGGATGGTGCTTCCCTATATCAGTCGCAGCATTATTATAATGTGTCTGGCAGCAATTAGTTTGTGAGCAAGGTGTACAACATTTATGCGCATTATTATACAGAAGTCTCGCAGCGACTAGCACCAGTGGGAGCAGTGCATGACATGGGGCTGTGACACAGATATAAGATGCGAGTCCCACTGACTTACTACTGCTATTTATATCGGGAGGCTATGGCCCGAGTCAAGACCTGCGGGGCCAAAGCAGAGGTGTCAGAAGTTAAGAGACAGTGGAGCGACTTATTTTTGGTCAGGTTTTGACCTCGGGTAGGGTATAGGATTATTTGTTTGTTTGGCGCCATCCGGCTGCATGGGGCTGGTATTGCCTTAAGCTGCTATATATATGTATTCATGTGCTATATATTAGTTATCAGACAGCTGTGCCGCCGCGTCTGCAGGTACGCTCCGCCTATCGCACAGAAGGTTTGATCCAGCCTATATCGCTCTTCGCATTCAGCTATCTCCCCGCTATACGTAATTGCTAGTTATGTTATCTCGTATTCGGGCCATTCAAGAAAGCAGATACTCGCACCAGCTGTGACTGACGTCCATTGGGGCGCGCATTACTTGCCTCGCAGTACTCATGTACGCAGGAGGCGATCCCCGTGATTCTAGCGACCGTAGAGTCATCAACTCCCCGTCATCCTGAGCATGATTTTTTCTCAATTTATTCGCTTTTCTTTGTTGTACAAGATAGTAGGCCTGGGTCCCGTCCCTATCATTATATCGTGACCCTAGAGGCTTGCGCATTGTATTTATTCATCTCCCGTGGCGCCTGTTTCTGGCCAGTGAGGTCAGGCAGCTTGTTATAGTTGTTTAGCATATCCGCTTTACGCTGGGTCGTGCTGTGGCCATAGTCCTGATAGTAGTGGGTGGGACCTTGTCTACCACGTAGTTAGTCTGGCAAGATTCTCTATGTTGAGTCTCCGATGACTAGACAAAGATGGTGGGTCTTGTCACTCGTACAGTTCCTATACAGCATGCTCGTTAGTTGTTATTATATTCATAAAAAAGCGCTATAGCCCGGCCACTGAGGTTTATTTATACGTTATATAGCCCTTGTTTTAGAATTTGAGATAGAGCCACGCACTAGATGTGCCTAGGCTCACGGGACAGCGTACCTGTGTCCCACAGGGCACCAGGTGCCATTCATACCCCCTGCCATGTAGGCGCGAGAAACTTGTACTTAGCGGTGTCGTGTCCTGTGGAGTCTGCAAGCCGTGCTAAGTAGAGTTTTGTCAAGATTTGTTGTGCACCATACTATAGGCAGGAGGTTGTTGAGGCATGATACGATGGTTACTCTTCTTTCTCAAATACTGGGCTAAGTATGTAGCCGCATGCATAGGTCGAGTCCCTAAAACTTACTATATTCTTGCATTACATACAAAGACATCAAAGAATAATTTATCAATATGAAGGTTAGATATGCCAGAGAAGGCACCACCAGATGCCTCGCCATTCGTAGTCACTCTTAGACCGAGGGCGATATAGAGGCTTTACCACGTACCCTCTCGGCACCCCCTCACATCAGAGCCGTTGGGCACGACAACATTTCGATAGCTTATGTACCTACGCCCGACTGTGAAGTTATAAGCATAACGTACTTAGTCAATTTACTATTATATATAAGATCCACTAAGATAATAGACAATATCGTACTTCATCGTGATAAGTGTGGAGGAAAGAGAGGGAAATGCAGATTCCCATATCCATCTTTCCAGATGTAGAGGTTTCATGTTTCCGTTTTGTGCAATAAGAAAAGGCTATTCCCACCTCTTAATTTTGATTCTAGTACGCAAAGGGGTACATAAGAATTGAGGTGAGGTTGCCCAAATCAAGCAGTAAGTGAAGACGATTGATTCCAGAAGTGTTAGAGGGCGTAAAGAGCCTCTATGATTACGTAAGTAAAGTGGGTGCACTTCGCGGTAATTAGCCGTAAGAGAAATAAGACCAAGTAGCTTACTCAAGGTGTGTAAAAGACCCGTCGTTGATGAACGCCCAAGAATAGTCAAGTTCGAGCCGAAAAAAGCCAAGTCCGCCATAATATCGCTAACAACAAAGAAGACACACCGCGAGATAATAGTTGGTGGTTTCCAAGAAGGATACCTAAAGATAGGGAGGCCTTGTGAATCGTGGTCTCGACCGGCAATGTGGCGAAGAAAAGTTGAGGCTTGACCGGAACCTTATTAACAATGAAAGGCAGTATCTTGAACCCAAAGTCACTAAGCGAGATAAGTGGGAAGGCTATAATAATGTATTTCATGGGGAAATTAGAATCACCCCGCTGATAGAATATTGTGTATTAAGAATTAAGCTTTGGACTGATAGCTTAAGAGATAGTAAGATTAGAGTTCGTATCATGGCGGTATGTCCGCTAATGAGAAGTTAAGAAACTACCGACAGAATCTAATCTAGTATGGCTCGTAGATAAGGCCCACAACAGACAAGCCATGCTCTAATATAATTCCAAGTAAGGCCACAAGATTCGAATGTTTACCCCACATTGCAAGAGTGGAGAACCGCAAAACAAAACACTATAACTAAAGTGTATATGCTTGTTACCTCCGTAATGGGGCGACAATACAATGAAATGATAAGAGAAGGTGGAGGTATTATTAAAACCGTAGGCGTATACTGTGCCGTATGAAATTCTAAGAGTATGTCGAGACATGATCACTATAGAATTCAAAAGATGTATTGTACGTAGTTACCGATATATATATATATATATACGTACAAACAATAGATATGTTATGAGCAAATAGCCAATAAGCTACAATCCCTCGACTGACATATGTGAAGTGTATACTTTAACGTACAAACAGACCCTCGCCAAAAAAAGTAGAAGAGAATATAAGGGGCGTGTTATGTGATTTGACGTGATGGGCTTGCTGTGAACCGGCCTTGGGCTTCCCGCTATTGAGTTAATGGACTTATATGTTTGCTGCCGATCTAGCTCTTAAGCTACAAGAGTTAGTAGCCTAAACAGTGGTTAGATGATAAGTGGCAAGAATTAGACTCGGCCTAACGACCAACTAGCGCCTCAGACTAGCGTAGCTAATCCCTAAAAGATCGCAACATTATCGTACGCTGCTAGAACCACTAGAGACCGAATAGGCATACGCAGGTTAGCAATACCGTAATTTTTCCAAGATGTTGTGGTCGCACGTCATTTTCCCAACCTTGTAGGTGAGATTCGACCTTAGTCAACCTAGCAGCTTATTACATGGAACACCCCGCAAGTCGATTAAAGCCCATCAAGTACCCCAAGAAAAACTCACATCGCACAAGGGATGTACTAGTACTTCACTGGTTCTCTCGTAAGATATTCGTACATGTGAGCCCTACGTAAGACTAGTCTTTACTAATGGCTCATAAGACCGAGAATTTCCTGCACGTGCATTATAAATCCAAGGGATACGCACAAGGCGTAAGAAATTGTTAGTACTAGCACAAAGTGTTTACTAAGACAAAGAGACTGCGACTCCCCGTGAAAATCCAAAAGAGATTGATCGCCCGAGAGTAAGTCCGATTAAGCCCAGCCTTTATAGTTGTTCACAAAGTGTGCAGGTCAGGCGTTTAGATGCCCACAACTCCGCGGGGTTATGCATGAGCTACAGATGCTCGAGTAGAACATTTAGGGCATTGTTAGATTATCACACATTCTAAGTTATTCAACCCAGTTTTATTAAGTTAGTCAAGGTTGAGGGCAATGCATTATTAGAGATCATGATCATTATCAGGATCCTCTGGATTGATAAAGGCACAAGGTGCGTAGACTAATGCTCAGTTATCCCAAGATTAAGTAGCCTTGGCACACTAGCCAAAAGGCCGTAAAAGCTCTAGCTATACCAGCGGATTACCTCGTTGGTTTTTCCTAAGATGATGCTCGCATGACCGTCAGCTATATTCCAAGTTCTCTAAATATGACTATTTTGTATCACTAAGAAGAGGCAATGTAAGCAACAAACGCCCTTAGCTATAAATCTATTAGGAGTTTGGCGACTTGTAGCCGAACAACTAGAATTATCCAGAGAAATACACCAATTAGCTTCCGATTTAGTCAGTTTGTGTAACAAAATGAAGGACAATCCGAGCGGTAATTCAGAAAACCGCCGTGTCATCATTAGTTGTGGAGGTAAAAGAATCCGGCAATATGAGGACCCCGACTGTCCAAATTAAGACGTATTCGCAGGGGAAAGCGCTGTGATTTCCGGACACCAGGATGGAGTGCTGTAGGCCGCCCCCGTGTTCCAGATGTTTCAGGTCTGGCCAAGCAGATTATGAACAAGGTACATAACGCCCGCTATTCTCTTCACCCCTGAGCGATGAAAATGTACCATGATGTCAAAGAAACCACTGTACGTGTATGAAAAGAGAAATTGCCGAATTGTAGCCCAGTGTCCTAACACAACAAAAAAGTTTCTAACATCGAAACAAAGCGTTAACCAGACATAGTCAGGCTCTTTGGAAACGGGAAGCAAAAGAATATGGATTTTGTAAGTGATTTATCTCCACCTTAAGACATACAGACACGATTCTACATGGGTGATAGTAGACAAGACACAAAATCAGCCATTTTCTGCGCGTTGAAAACTACTTACGAAGATTATGTCGAGTTGTATATCTGAGAAATAGTCGATTGCACTGAGTCCCAAGATCTATTATTTCTGCATGAGGAGCACAAGCATGTTTAGATTTTGCGCCTTACCTCAGAGGTTTAGGAATGCGATTAACTTGAGTACGTACTCCACCCTCAAATGATGTACAAATAACGCACTATTGACAGCCGAGGACATGCTACTAGCATGTGTGCTAGATTTGGGGGTAGCCGGGATGAACATTTGCCATTGATTGAGTTCGCTATAATAACAATTTCTATCACTCGCTCTATCCGCATTGCGCCCTTCGAGGCATTATACAAAGGAATGCAAGATCACTGATTGGTTTGCTCAAGGGAGATGATTGGGAGGCTATAAGATAGCGAAAATCGATATCCTCACTTGTTCCAAGCTCAGTCAAAGCATGCATGCTAAGATATTATCTATGCAAGATTTTTGGAGTTTGTATATGTATAAATGAAAAGATCGATTTTTTAGCTCGCTACGAATGCGTTATATTGTTGTGGAGTACCCGTATTGAACTTTTCCGTGTTTTAAATTTTTGGGATAGTCCATATTACAGGAAACTTCCATTAAATTTTCCTAAGAAATAAGTTGAGTAAGTTGAGAAGTCCTCTAGACAACAATTTTTCATTCGAGGATGAATGTTCTGGTGGGGAGAATGCTAGCACCCGTAAGATTTCCGCCACATGGGCTCTATTCGCGTGTTGGTTAAGAGTATTTGAAAGCCATACATGCTAGAAAAGGTCCGGGAAAAGATCGGACGAGAAATCTATCGAACCATCCCGTAAGGAGCTGCATGTAGCCCTCCGCGATGGCGCCGTGTTATGGAGGCGTGGCCACCGCGCCTGCCCGTGACACGCGCCGGGCCCGTCCAGCCCAAGTATATGTGCCTCCACTTGCTTTAATTGATAATTATCAGAAAATTTTCCAGAAGCTCGTGACAAAATAGAGAGAGTACAAAGGGAGATTAAATTATCGCCGATTACCAAACGTAGTCCAAATCCAAATTAACCCGCCTACCGAGGTATTTAGCAGCAGGGAGCATTCCTACGGATTCAGTTTCGCGAAATTCAGCCGACAAACCATCGAGCTACCGAGCTAAGGTAAGTGGAATTGCTCCAAATTAGTGTCAATGTGCTCCTAGCCTTAAAGTGAATACTTCTCCCTTCGGACTTTGAAAAATAGCAAGTTTTTGACCGTCTTTCGATAAGCCTAAGTTTAGGCTATGAAATATATCGAAAGTGACGTTGTCTTTAGAATAGTGATGTATTTAATACTATTTGACGTGTATGTGAATGCAAGCTGGGAGAAATAGTCAGAGCACTGACCAGCTTCGTCCGATAGCTCTGACAACTCGAGGTTAAGGTATGTCAAGCCCGTTTCTTCGTAAGTAGTTAGTAGTTTTAGCCTTGTATATCATAGTAGACCTGCAAATAGAACTCTGAGTTGAATATCGAGTATTGTGCGTGTTCCGTAAGTCTCGGTTTGCGTTGCTATATCATACTCCGTCCGGGCGTTGGTAGCACGCCAAACGGGCGGTATTAGCATTCCACTAATATAGCCGTATGTGATTAGCAAGTATGTTTTTAGAATAATGTGGCATATAACTCCATTGTTAAGTAGTAGCAAAATCGTATAGACAGATGATCCCGGGAAGGCGCATTAGCCATTCAGACAGATAAGATCTTGCTACGATTAGCCAAACAGACAAATAGTATCATGGCTACGTATTAGCCTTGCGCTTAGATAAAGATCACGTGATTAAGATAAACAAAGAATCAAGATAATACAGAAGAGATCGAATAAGAAATCGAAGTCGATAGTATTTTTCAGCTAAAACATGCTTGCTATTTATGTGCCTATTGTCACGAGACTTGCTTTCAGGTCGCGAGGGCACCCTGCTGGCCCCGCCGCCCCGGGTTGGTAATCGTGTCGCCCACCGAGCGTGGTGGGTTTACGCCACTCCAAGGAGTGGCATGCCGTCTCCTGGGCTTGGATGAAGACGGCGCTTTCCCCATATCGTCGGGGCGCATTATTATACAGAAGCCCCGTTGTGCGACTAGCGCCTGCGAGCGTGCATGCATTTATGCGCATTATTATACGTAAGCCCCGTTGTGCGACTAGCGCCTGGGGAGCAGCATGATACGCTCTGCATACGATATGCTGTGCACAAGTAGTCCCACTGACTCTGCACACCTGCTATTTATATTTGAGATATGGTCTTGAGTCAACACCTGAGGGGGCCAAACGAGGTGCTCGTAGTTATTAGGCCAGTGGAGTGACTTATTTTGTGCTGATTGTATCTTCGAAGCTTATGGGGGCCCAGTTGGGTTATTTTGTGCTGGTTTGTACCTTACGGCTTATGAAGGATGGTATAGGTCCTTGTTAATTATATATGTATGTATTCATGTATATATATTAGTTATAGACAAACAGCCATCGCGTCTACAGTACGCTCCTGCCCTATCGGGCACAGTAAAGGTTTGATCCAAATTTATACGCTCTTCATTCGCTATCTCCCCGCTATGCGTAATCAAGTAGTTATGTTATATGTATTCAGTTGTATTCATTGCTTTGCATACTAAATACCGCCGGTACGACGCCTACTGGGCGCCAGATTACTTGCCCGCAGTACCCATGTAGACGAGATGAGATCCCCGCGATTCTAGCCAAATAGAGTCATCATCACCCCCGTCATCCGAGCATGATATTCCGAGACAAGAGTCTGCTACTTTTCTTTGTTGCACAGCCACGGGTAGGCTCTGGGGTCCTCGTCTCGATCATTATATCGCACTCCTAGAGGCTCGTGCATTGTATTTATTCATCTCCACGTGGTCACTGAGCCTGCCGTGGGAGGTCACAAGGCAGCTTGTTATAGTTGTTTAGCATATCCGTTTACGTTGGTCGGTGGGGCCATAGTCGATAGTGCTGGTGACCTTGCTCTGTCACGTAGTTATTCAAGATTCTCTATGATTGAGTCTCAAGATGACTAGACAAAGACGGGCATTGTCTACCCGCATAGGTTCCTCATGAGTATGTCTCCAAGTTAGCCGTTATTATATTCACAGCGGCTATAGGCCCGCTGGCTCTGAGGTCAGATGAGTAGCCGTTATATAGCCCTTGTTTGGAATTTGAGATAAAGCTAGCCAGGCACCGGGGATGTGCCTTGTCACGGACAGCGTACCTGTGTCCTACTAAAGGCACCAGTGCCGCCATACCCCCAAGGCGGGGCATGAGAAACTCGTACGAGCGTGTCGTGTCCCAGTGAGCGTCCCAAGCCGTGCTAAGTAGAATCTAATCTATGGATGTGTTGTGCACCACACACTATAGGCGGAGGTCATGAGGCATGATACGATGGTTACTCTTCTTCTCACTACCAAGCATAGAGCTTAAGACAAAGATAGGCCGAGTCCCTAAAAACTTACTATATTCTTGATTACGATACAAAGACAGATCAAGCAATAATTCTACTGCTGTAGAAGGTTAGATAATGTTAGCCAGGAGAAGGCACCAGCCAGATCTCGCTCATCTGCAGGTCACCTGATCCTGGTGGCGACATGCAGGCTTTGGCCTGCCGCCTCTCAAGAAACTCCCTCACATCGTGAGCCGTTGGCACGACAAATAGCTTTCCCGATAGCTTATGTACCTACGCCTCAAAACAGAAGTTATAAGCATAACGTACCATGTGTTGACTTATTTATTATATATATAAGATCCCATAAGATAATGTATTAAACATCGCATCATCGCATAAGCGTGAGTAGCAGGTGGAAACGCAGTGATTCTATATCCATCTTTCGACGTAGTAAAGTTTCATGTTTCCGTTTTGTGCAATAAGAAAAGGCTATTCCACCCTTAATTTTGATTCTAGTACAGAAAAGGGGCATAAGAATTGAGGTGAGGCCGCTCAAATCAAGCAAAGAAGGAAGACAAACATTGATTCCGCAAGTGTTAGAGTATGAAAGAGCCTCTATGATTACGTAAGTAAGCAAGTGCACCCTCATGGTAATTAGCTAGAAGGAGAAAGTAAGACTGCTAGCTTACTCGGCTGTGTAAAAGACCCGTCGTGATGAACGCCCAAAGAATAGTCAAGTTCGTGCCGAAAAAAAAGCCAAGTCCGCCATAACACGCTAAAAACAACAAGATATACCTGCGAGATAATAGTTATGGTCAAGAAGGATACCGAAAGATAGGAGGTCTTGTGAATCAAAAAACTGACCGCAAGCCGTAAGAAGAAAAAGCTGAGGCTTGACCAAGAATCTATTAACAATGAAATACAGTATCTTTGAACCCTAAAGCTCACTTAAGCGAGATAAGGGGAAGAAGCAGTGAATACGATTTTAAGTGGGGAAATTAGAATCACCCCTGCATTGATAGAATATTGTGTATTAAGAATTAAGCTTTGGACCGATACTTAAGAGACAGTAAGATTGTGGTTCTGAATGCGGCGGTATGTCCGCCACTTAGAGAAGTTAAGAAACTACGATTACGTAGACTCTATCTAGTATGGCCTAGACAAGGCCCAGCTAGACAAGCTAAGTGGGCTCTAATATAATTCCAAGTAAGGCCACAAGATTCGAATGTTTACCCCACATTGCAAGAGTGGAGAACCGCAAAAACAACACTATAAATTAAAGTGTATATGTTTGTTACCTCCAGAATGGGTGTGACAATACAATGAAATGATGTTATAAGGCGCGAGGTATTATTAAACCAGAGAAACAAAGATATCACGTTTACGTATGAAATTCGCAAAGTATGTCGAGATTACGATTACTATTGTGAACCAGATATCAGACAAGTAGTTATTGATATATATATATATATATATACGTAGCGCATAATAGATATGTTGTGAGCAACACACAGGTTACAATCTCTGACTCGATTAGTTCTGTGGAAGGTATACTTAACGCATAAATGTGACCTCACCAAAAAAGAGAAGAGAAGAGAAGGGGCAGGGTTAAGTGTGATTTACGATTTAATACAGGAACCGCCTTAGTTCTCGCCATCGAGTTAACGGGCTTATATGTTTGTTGCCGTATCTGTGGATTCAAGCTTACAAGAAAGGCAATTAATCGTGTGGTTAGGATGATGGGTGGCGCAATTAGACTGGCCTAACGACCAACCTGGCTACCGTATTAGCAGAAGCGCCCCTAAAAGATCAAGAACATTATCGCATGTGCTGTAAACTGCACTAGAGAAATCGAATAGGCATACGAGGTTACAATACTGCACTTTTCCAAGATGTTAAGTGGTCGTACGTCAGTTTTCCCAACCTTGTGTGAGAGTCGACCTTAGTCAACTCATAGCTATTACATGGAACACCCCGCAAGTCGATAAGCCCATCGGGCAATTCCCAAGAAAGGTCCACACGTGAGTCAAAGGATGCACTAGTACTTCAAATTGCCCCTCGTAAGATATTCGGGAGCAGCGTAGCCCTAACAAGACTAGTCTTCACGAATGGCCTATAAGACCGAGAATTTCCTGCACAAGAATATAAATCCAAGGGATACGCACAAGGCGTAAGAAATTGTTAGTACTCATAGCACAAGGTTTACTAAGACAAGAGATCAAGACTCCCGTGAAAATCCGGTGAGATTGATCGCCCGAGAGTAAGTCCGACTAAGACCAAGTTTCTCGTGCGTAATAACAAAGCAAGTAGATGCCCACAACTCCGCGGTTATGCATGAGCTACAACATGCTCGAGTGTAACATTTACGGCATTGTTGGGATATCGCCACATCTGCTATTCAACCCGGCTTATTCAGCTTAGTCAAGGTTGTGCACTAGATTATTAGAGATCATGATCATTATCGGGATCCCTTGATCGATAAAGGCACAAGGTGCGTAGACGTCTGCTCAGTTATCCCAAAGATTAAGTAGCCTTGGCATCGCGCCAAAAGGCCGAAAGCTTTAGCTATACCTCCGTGGATTAATTGCGGTTTTCTCCGCATGATAAGCCGCATGACCGCCAACTATAAGCCAAGTTCTAAATATGAATATCTTGTATCGGGCGAGTTAAGAGGTAATGTAGTAACAAACGCCCTTAGCTATAAATCTATTAGGAGTTTGATGATTTAGAAATGTAACTAGAATTATCCAGAAATACACCAATTAGTCGATTTAGCTGCTCGTAACAAAAATGAAGGACAATCTGAAAGCGTGCACTAGAACACCGTCGTGTCATCATTAGTTGTGGAGGTAAAGAACTGCAATATGAGGACCCCGACTTGGTCCAATTTTAAGGACAGTATTCCGCAGGGAAAGCGCCGTATTTCCAGATAATGTGAGGATGGAGGCCGCGCTGTAAAGGCCGCCTTTGTGTTCCGTGATGCCTCAGGCCCCGCCAAGCAGATTGAAGAACAGGCATAACGCCCGCTATTCTCTCACCCCTACTCCTGAATAAAATGTACCACATGTCAAAAGAAAACTACCGGTAATGTGTATGAAAAGAGAAATTGCCGAATTTGTAGCCCGGTCCTAACCGCCAATAGGTAAAAGCGAACATCGTAAACCATCATTATATCAGCATTCTAGAGGATTGCGCATTTTATTTATTCATCTCCCCGTGGCCGCCGGGTTTGGCCGTGGAGGCCATGCAATGGTTATAGTTGTTTAGCATATCTCGTTATGTTGGATCGTATGGGCCATAGTCTCGATAGTAGTGGTGACTCAAAGCGCTCACGTAGTTATTCAGTATTCTCTATAATTGAGTTCCGATGACTAGATACATGGTAATTTGTCTTTACCGTATAGGTTCCTTGTTACGAAAGCATGTCTCCGTTAGCTATTATTATATTCATTAAAAATATAGCCCGCCGGGCCTAGAGTAATGCATTTACAGCCGTTATATGTTCCTTTGTTTCTAGAATCTTGAGATAGAGCTAGCCAGAAACTGTGATGTGTCTAGCTCGCCTGATATACCAAAGTCTTACTAGTAAGACCAGTTACCATACCCCTGCCAGGCATGACAATATTAATGCCTATTATGATGTAATAGATCTTGTATTTTGTAGATACTTTCATTTTTCAATATAATTATCAAAAATATAACATGAATTTTTGTGCAATGCAAAAACAAACTTTAATTCAATAAAAAAATATATATATATATATAAAAATATTAAAATATAATAAAATATATAAAAATCAAACATATATATTAAAATATAAAATTAATTTAAATTTATGAATTTTGAATTTGTTAAAAGTTTTAACAAATTGTTAATTGAATTGTAAGTTTTAGCAAGCATGGTCATTTGTGTGATTTTCTTTGTTCCCTTTTTATACTTTTTTACTATTCGAGCTTCAATTACTAAGACTTTTATTATCCAATGAGAATTATATTGCCTTAAGTTGTTATTGGCACAATTTCGTTTATGAAATTCTTTTCATATTTCATTGCAATATTATCTAAAATAAATTGTGCACAAAAGTTATAATCATAATAAAGAAAATTATTTTATGAGATGAAGTGATTACTTTACCTGAATAGATGAAACTTGTGAATGTATGAGTAAATGAAATATGTTAGTTACAAACAAGACAATTTAAATTACATAATATCAATATAAGACTCAATTAAACTAAAGGAGATAACATAGTATCAATATTAGACTCAACTAAAGGAGACAATCTAAGTTAAATTATTTTGAATATGAACAATTTGAGCTAGCATATAATCCATAACATACAAAAAAATTCATAACATAAAAAAAGAAAAAAAAAGAAAAAGATAGATTAACACGAAAATATATTAGGTTGGAG
>JACEIK010013194.1:0-16197 GCA_018107945.1 Datura stramonium | reverse complement strand
GGCTCAGCCTATCTCAACATACTCAGAAAAATACATAAAACGACGTAGTTTAGGGCCTTAGAGCATAGAAAGGTTGAAAATACCCTTAATGAAACTTCCCTGAAAAACTGAATAGGTCAATCCAACGGGCGTACCAACGAGTCGTTGGAAGTTACCAAGACCCTTCATCTACACTGCCCAGGTCTTGCTTTCGGATTCAAACCACAGTTCGACAGGACGATTTGTCATTCCGTCAAATGAGTCGTTGTATCAGTCGTTGGTTGCCCCTCTAAAAATTCTGAACTTCCTCACAACGAGTCTCACCACGACTTGTGTTTTCCTCCAATGGGTTGTGGTGCCCGTCTGTTAAGTCTACTAGAAATTTATGTTCCCCTACCAATACTCAAAACAACGGATTGTTGTTACTCATTATGGGTCGTTAGATGACCCGTTACTTCCAAATGCTAAAGTCCATCTCTCACCACAGCTACAAACGATGACTCGTTGTTTCCCACGATGAGTCGTTACATCAGTCGTTGCTTCCACTGCCCCCAGTCCAGTTACTTTTCACGACTCATCCTAACGGGTCGTTGGTTGGACCAATGATCCGTTAGGTCACCCATTCTGCAATACTTTTTCCAATTTCAGCAGGTTTCAACTTTTAACTCCCGGATCTACTCTTAGGCACTTCTGGGGTATTACAATATCTCGCCCTTGGGAACATTCATCCTCAAATGTAGGAAACAAGAAGAAAATAGAAACATGCAATTATCATATTCAAATACTGATCATTTAAACCAAAAACTAACGGAATGACTACCTCCGGTTCATATCACATAGCTGAACTGATCTCATGTTTCACATACACATCCTTACACCTAAAATAAACTTGAACACATGAACTGAACATGAAAATTAAATGGATTCATAGGGCAAAACTGATACCTCGAGTCAGAACTAAGCCGGTAGAGATTAAATATGGGTATCTATCCATCATATCCACTTCGGCCTCCCACGTAGCTCCTTCAACATGTTGATTCCTCCATAATATTTTCACTAAAGCTACTCCCTTGTTCCTTATCCTTCGAACCTGTCGATCCAATATTTCCACCGTCACCTTCTCATAGTTGAGGCTATCTTTCATACCAACTCTGTCCACTGGGACTACTACACCTAGATCTCCCAAACATTTCTTCAAAAGCGATATATGAAACACAGGATGCACGAAAGAAAACTCTGAGGGCAACTCCAACTCATACGCTACCTTACCAACTCTTCTCATAATCTAGTACGCACCAACATAACAGGGACTGAGTTTTCCTTTCTTCCCAAACCGCATTACTCCCTTCATGGGAGATACCTTCAGAAATACCCAATTGTTCACCTCGAACTCCAACTCTCTCCTCCTCACATCAGCATAGGACTTTTGACGACTCTGAGCGGTTTTCAGCCTGTCCCTTATCAACTGAACATTCACCATAGCCTCATAAACCGAGTATGACCTTATCATAGCTTCCTCACAAACCTCAAATCATCCGATGGGCGATCTACATCTCCGCCCATAGAGAGCCTCGAAAGGTGCCATTTGGATACTGGAGTGATAGTTGTTATTGTAGGAGAACTCGATCAGGGGAAAGTGATCATCCCAACTACTTTAAAGTCCATCACACAAGCTCTCAACATGTCTTTGAGACTTTTAATGGTCCACTTCACTTGACCATCCATTTGGCGATGAAATATTGTGTTGAGTTTAACCTGAGTCCGAAGCCCTTTTTTAAAAGACCGCCAAAATTGAGAGGTAAATTGAGTACCTCAGCCTGAAATGATAGACAAGGGCACTCCATGCAATCGAACCAACTCCCAGATATACAGTTTGGCATAATCCTCCGCTGAATCGTAGTTTTGATCGGTAGAAAATGTGCAATCTTGGTAAACCTGTCTACCACAACCCAAATAAAATCATAGTGTTGACGAGTACGGGGTAGGCCTGTGATGAAATCCATATTAATCTCTTCCCACTTCCAAGTGAGGATGCTAATATCCTAAAGTACGCCTCCCGACTTTTGATGCTCGACCTTTACTTGCTGACAGTTCGGCCACTTGGCTACGAATTCTGCAATATCCTTCTTCATGCCATTCCACCAATATATTTCCCGCAAATCATAATATATCTTGGTGTCACCTGGGTGAATAGAGTACATAAATCAATAACATATTTTATGTAGATTCATGGCTAAAATAAATATTCATCATTCATTGATCCCCATTAAACATGATTAGCCAAGAATCAATGGCCCTTTAGTCGGCCAACATTATAAATTGATAAATCATGAGAATAATTTCATAAACCGTAAATCATTCATCATCATGTGGGCATTGCTCAATACTTTACCATGCTTTAAAATACTTAATTCATTCGAAAACATTCTTATAAATATGGGTAACTTGAAAAAGTGCTTTTCATCATCAATAGTTCATAAATCATAACGCCCATGCATACTTGAAATCATGCACATAACTTTTAAATCATCAAATCTTGTTGGGTATTTGAATAAACTCATATTTCAGATCATAGATCATTCTAGGTTTGTAAATATCAACAATTGAAGTGTAGATCATAAATTGGTTCGTCATAGATCATGCATAAGTAGGCTTAATTAAGTAAAGATTGAAATTGATAAATTTATAATAAAAAATAGTTGTAAAATCTGATCAAAATCCATAAAATATGATGTAACTCATAGATCATAAAATCCCATTACCAAATCATTAGATTTTCACAAAAGTTGAATTAAAACCCTATGAGATTTTTGGTAGAATTTCAAAAACTAATAGAGGATGGGCATGGGTTTGAATGAAAACACCTACTTGTAACCCTTCATACCTGGTAAGATTAGATTCTTGAGTTCTTGAATGCCCAAGGATGAATTTATAGGGAAGAGCTTGAATCTATGCTTGATCTCTCTAGAATTATCTTAATTTTGTATGCATGAGAATGAATGGGTGGGGGGTCTTAGCCTATCTTAACATAATCAGAAAAATATATAAAACAATGTAGTTTAGGGCCTTAGAGCATAGAAAGATCGAAAATACCCTTAATGAAACTTCCTTGAAAAACTGCATAGGTCAATCCAACGGGCATACGAACGAGTTGTTGGAAGCTACCACGACTCATGGTACGACCCGTCATCTAGATTGCCTAGGTCTTGCTTCTGAATTCAAACCATGGCTCGATAGGATGAGTAGTCATTTCGTCAAATGGGTCATTGTATCAGTTGTTTATTTCCCCTCTATAAATTATGAACTTCCTCACAACGAGTCTCACCACGACTCATTGTTTCCTCCAACGAGTTGTGGTGCCCGTCCATTAAGTCTACTAGAAATTTATGTTCTCCTACCATGACTCAAGACAACGGATTGCTTTTACTCATGACGGGTCATTAGATGACCCGTTACTTCCCAGATGCTAAAGTCCATCTCCCACCACAATCAGAAACAACGACTTATTATTTCCCACAAAGAGTCATTTCATCGACTATTGCTTCCACTGCCCCCAGTCTAGATACTTTCCACGACTCATCCCAACAGGTCATTGGATGGACCAACGATCCGTTTGGTCACCCGTTCTGCAATACTTTTTCGAGTTTTAGCAGTTTTTAACTTTTAACTCTTGGGTCTACTCTTAGGAACTTCTGGGGTATTACAGTGTTTGCAGAAGTCAACAAGGAAGTTGACTATGAAAGCGCCATCATTCCACCAAGGGTGAATGCTTCGTCATTTAAGATAGATAGAAGCATCTACACCATGCTTAAGGTAGAGGGGCAGTTTCACAACTCCATAGATAATGACTCTCATCAACATTTAAAGAATTTTATTGATGTGTGCAACCTCCACAAGTAGAATAAATTTCATATGATGCGATCTAGCTTAGAGTACTCAAATACTCGTTGTTCAGTGAGGCAAGTTTAGTTGCACAAACTCTCTCCAAACTCAATCCATACATTGTAGGAGTTAGTGTCTGTCTTCTTGAAAAAGTGGTTTCTGCCTAGCAAAAATCCGGAGCATCGGGACAAAATATTTTTTAGTTTTGGCAGCTCTAAAGAGAATAGTTGTTCGAAGCTTGGGAAGATTTAGGTAATACATACCTCAGGTGCCTAGCCATGGGTTCCTAGACCACATCTTGCTTGAGAATTTTTACACCGGGTTGGATGCTTTGACACAGTCCGTTGCCAACCACGCTGCTAGAGGATGCTTCATAAACAAGACATTCAATGAAATACCATCATTTTTGATAGAATAGCAAAGCATAACCCTAGTTGGCATGGTAAAGGCCAAAGTGGAGGGAAAAATATGGGAAATCCTTTATTATCCTACTTGATGAAGGAGAATCAAGAGCGTGATCAGATAATGGCTACCATAGCTACCAACATAGCCCTCCTCACAAAGAAGTTTATTGAGTCTAAGGTCAAAAAGGTTCATGCTATTAATGAGACCACAACTGGTGTTCATATAGGCAT
The DNA here is from genome assembly GCA_018107945.1 of Datura stramonium. Taxonomy (NCBI): domain Eukaryota; kingdom Viridiplantae; phylum Streptophyta; class Magnoliopsida; order Solanales; family Solanaceae; genus Datura; species Datura stramonium. The sequence goes on along the minus strand of JACEIK010013194.1, from coordinate 11,701 downwards.
GGATGCCCCCCTCCTCCACACTAGTATCAGCCATTATGAGAATCGCCTTCTATGCAAGTTGAAGATAGCAACTATATTAGAAACTCATTCGGTGGATATAGACCGTAGTATTTGGAAGGCCACCCCTCTTTTTTGTATCATGGGCAATAGAGAGCTCAACTGCAAGGTCAAGGTCAATATTACCCAAGGAATGATTATGGTGGTTGATGTTGGGAATATTTACGGACTTATTTTCCATATTTCTCCCATACTAATCTGACGGAAGGAACCCATGAGTCGTGGTATCAAGGTACAATTCGTGGTGTGAGTTGTGGCTTCGGTAGTGAGCAGTTTTTATGCGAATGTAATAAGGGTGTTTCTATAATTCCAAAGACCCTAATCCATAATTAACTACATTATTTTAAGTTCAGTTAGGAGGATTTTAAGAGGGCTTAGCCTACTTTAACCTATTCCCTCCCCATGCATGCAAGATTAGAGAATTCCAAAGGAGATCAAGTCTAGAATTCTTCAAGTTCTTCCCCAAATCTCTTGGGCTTTCAAGGAAGGGTGTAGAATCAGATTACCCAGGTATATACAGTCATGAATGAGGGTTTTTCATCACTCTTATGCCTAGATATTATAAGATAATGCAAAGACGCTCACTCTCTCAAAGACATTCAAGTGCACACATATCGAACCATAGGCTTGCCCTTCATGTACTCGACACTAATGTGGAATTTTTGTTCACGCTCCAGCGCGTGCGCTTGCACAAGTAATACAGTGGCTCTTGCGAGCTGGATGTCAAACCCATAAAAACTAGAACTATTAGTGAATACTCAAGTTCAAGTATTAATCTCAAATTTTAACAAGTGCAAGTAACTAATATTTTATAGTTTGTTCATTACTAAAATTTAAGAGTGATCATAATTTAAGTTGAAAATAATAAGGAGAAGGATCCAGAGTTAAGGCCAACAATCATGCGTAGCATTCAATCTCATTGGTTCAAGTAATTATCTCCATGGTTGACTGACAAAATTAATGAAATGTTCATGATCTTTCGAGCCTCAAAACATCTATTCGAATTATAGATTCTTCCCTAGGAGAGTTGAGGGAGGAAAAGGCAATGAAGTTCATCAATTTAAAGCATAATGATATGACAGTTCAAGAGAACACCTTGGAGTTTATTCGATTGTCCAAGTATACGTCGGAGAGGGCTCGAATGAACAGTATTGTGTATGGGGTGTCCGACTCACTGGTCAAGGAGTGTAGGACAAAGATACTGAACAGTGACTTGGAATTCTCTCAATTGGTCATATATGCCTAGCAGATTGAGGAGGATCAGATGAAAGATAAAGAGAGAGAGGCTAAGAAGGCCAAGACGAGTAGTGCTGACTTTTACCAGCAGAGGCTAATGGAAAGCATCATCAGTAGTCTCGCAGAGACCATCAGTTCCAGCACCATCATCAGCCAGCGTTCCATCTAGGTCTAGGCATGATCATAAGGGACGGGCATCGGGATCTAGAGGTCAGGGAACAAGTCAGGAGAGCCTAGTCTTCCTGTGTATAGAAAATATGGAAGGAGGCAGCCTGGAGAGTTCCTAGAAGGTTTAGGTGCATGTTTCGGATGTGGAAAGCCCGATCATATGCTCAGAGATTGTCCAGTGGCCAGACAGGGCCATGGCAGAGGTCCAGACCAGCCACCAGTTCAGCAGCTCCACCAGAACGCTCAGCTCAACAGGGTGCATCTACTAGTGCAGGTGATAGTCAGCGTTACAACAGGTTTTATGCGCTCTCATCTCGTTAGGAGCAGGAGGTCTCTCCAGATATGGTCACTGGTATGTTATGAGTATTTCATCTTGATGTTTATACATTGTTAGACCCAGGGGCTACCTTATCTTTTTTGATGCCTTATATTGCTAGTAGTTTCGGAGTTAGTCCTAAAATCCTATCAAAACCCTTCTCAATCTCTACTCCAGTCTGTGCTTAGTTATAGCTCAACGGGTATACAGAAATTTCTCTGTCACAGTCCTTTAGAAAGTAACCTCAACAGATCTAGTAGAGTTAGATATAACAGATTTTGATGTTATCTTTGTCATGGATTGGTTACATTCATGTTATGCCTCAGTGAATTATAGAACCCGTGTGGTAGAGTTTTACTTTTCGGGTGACCAATCCTAGAGTGGAAGGGTAGTTCAGCTATGACTGTGGGTCACTTTATTTCCCACCTTAATGCCGAAAAGATGATTTTGAAGGGTTATGTTTACCATCTAGTTTGGGTTAAGGATGCCACGTCTGAGATCACGACTCTCCAGTTAGTTCCTATAGTGTGTAAGTATCCGGAGGAGTTTCCAAATGATCTACCCGGAGTGCCTCATGAGTGGGAGATCGACTTTGGTATTAACCTTCTTCACGATACTCAACCTATATCTGTTCCTCCTTATAGAATGGCTCCAGTTGAGCTAAAGGAGTTGAAAGAACAATTGAAGGATCTCTTAGACAAGGGTTTCATCAGATTTAGCAAAACCCCATGGGGTGCACCAGTTTTCTTTGTTTGGAAGATGGATGGTTCTCTTCATATGTGCATGGACTACCGACAGTTGAACAAGATTACAGTCAAGAATAAGTATCCTCTTCCTAGTATTGATGATTTGTTTGACCAACTTCAGGGTGCTAAGTGTTTCTCAAGATAGATGTCAGGTCCGGTTATCACCAGCTTAGATTTTGGGAGAGTGACATCCCGAAGACAGCCTTCAGGACTCGGTATGGTCACTATGAGTTTGTAGTTATGTCTTTTGGACTAAAGAATTCTCCTGTAGCTTTTATGGATTTGATGAATAGGATGTTTAAGACATATTTGGACATGTTTGTGATTGTGTTCATAGATGATATTCTCATTTACTCTTGAAGTGAGGAGGAGCATGCCACTCATTTGAGGATTGTGCTACAAACTCTCAAGGATCGCCAACTATTTGCTAAATTCAGCAAGTGTGAGTTTTGGCTAAATTCAATAGCATTTTTGGGCCATGTGGTGTCAAGTGAGGGTATACCAGTGGACTCGCATAATATAGAAGTTGTAAGGAATTGTCCTAAACCAGTTAACCATTCGAATATCTGGAGTTTCTTAGGTTTAGCTGGCTAGTATAGAAGGTTTATTAAGGTATTTTCATCCATTGCATCACGTTGACTAAGTTTACCCAGAAGAAAGTCAAATTTTAGCAGCCAGATGCATGTGAGAAGAGTTTCCAAGAGTTAAATACTCGACTCACTTCAGCCCCAGTATTGTCCCTACCTGAGGGTACAGATGGATTTGTGGTGTATTTTGATTCCTCTAGGGTTGGACTTTGTTTTGTGTTGATGCATCATGGAAAAGTCATTTCGTATGCCTCTAGACAGCTTAAGACTCATGAGAAGAATTACCCAGCACACGACCTAGAATTGGCAACAGTGGTGTCTGTACTGAAGATTTCGAGGCACTATTTGTGTGGAGTGCATGTAGATTTGTTCACGGACCACAAGAGTCTTCAGTATGTGTTTACCCAGAAGGACCTGAATTTGTGACAAAGGAGGTGGTTAGAGCTTCTCAAGGATTATGACATGAGTGTCCCTTATCATCCAGGCAAGGCCAATATAGTGGCGGATGCTCTTAGAAGGCTATCCTTGGAGAGTGTTTCTCATGTGGAAGATGGGAGGAATGAGTTGGTGAAACATGTGCACTAGCTTGCACGATTAGGAGTTCATCTTGTTGACTCGACGGATGGTGGTGTCATTGTTTAGAATGGTTCAGAATCCTCTTTGGTGACTAAGGTCAAGGCTAGGAAATATGAGGATCCTATTTTGGTAAAGTTTAAGGAAGCGGTTCAGAATAAGAAGGTAGAGGTCTTCTCCCAAGAGGGAGATGGTGTACTTCGATATCAGGGTCATTTATGTGTTTCAGATGTCGATGAATTGAGGGAGCGGATATTGTATGAAGCTCACGGTACCCAATATTTTATACATCAGGTTTCCATCAAGATGTACCGTGACCTACAGGAAATTTATGGTGGAATGGCATGAAGAAGGACATAACGGAGTTTATGACTAAGTATCCGAATTGTCAACAAGTGAAAGTGGAGCATCAAAGACTAGGAGGTGTGCTACAATACATCAGTACTCCCACTTAGAAGTAGAAAGAGATCAATATGTACTTTAACACAGGGTTTTCTCGCACATGTCGATAGTATGACTCTATATGGGTGGTTGTGGACAGGTTGACTAAAGCAACCCATTTTGTACTAGTTAAAACCACCAACTCAGCGGAGAATTATGCTAAGATGTATATTCAAGAGTTAGTTTGGCTGCATGGTGTTCCCTTGTCCATCATATCATATAGGGGTACACAACTCACTTTGCAATTTTGGAAATCATTTCAGAAGGGAATTGATACTCAGGTTAAGCTTAGCACAGTTTTTCACCCGCAGACGGATGGCCAGGTTGAGTGAACCATTCAAAATTTTGAGGATATGTTGAGAGTATGTGTGATTGACTTCAAAGGTAGTTGGGATGATCATTTACCTCTTATCGAGTTTGCTTACAATAATAGTTACCACTCAAGTATTCGGATGGCTCCATTTGAGGCTCTTTATGGGAGTAGGTGTAGGTCGCCTATTGGTTAGTTTGGGGTAGGTGAAGCTACGTTGATAGGACCAGATTCAGTTCATGAGGCTATGGAAAAAGTTCAACTTATAAGGGAAAGGATGAAGACAGCTCAGAGTCGTCAAAAGTCCTATGTAGATGTAAGGAGAAGAGAACTTGGATTTGAAGTTGATGATTGGGTGTTTCTACAAGTGTCTCCCATGAAGGGAATGATGAGGTTCAAAAATAAAGGGAAGCTTAGTCCCCGATATACTGGCCCGTACATGATTGTGAGGCGCATTAGCAAGGTGACTTATGAGTTGGAGTTGCCCTCAGAGTTGGCTTTAGTACATCAAGTTTTCCATGTATTGCTCTTCAAGAAATGCATTGGTGTGAATGATAGCCTTAGCTATGAAGAGGTTCCAGTTGAAATCCTTGCTCGCCAGGTCCATAAGTTGAGGAAAAAAGAAGCAACTTTAGCAAAGGTTTTGTGGAGAAATCATCTTGCTGAAGGAGCTACATGGGAAGCCGAAGCAGATATGATGGCTAAAGAACCCCATCTTTTCACTTCTGGCTCAATTCCAGCTTGAGGTATGACTTTCCTCCTTAATACTCTATTCAGTTTCTTGTTTAGTTCATGTATCCCAATTTCTTTCATGTCAGTGCATATATGTGTGATTCATGAATTCAGTTCAGTCATGTATTTCAGTACAGAGTCAATCAATTTGTCAGTTCTTAGCTTCAGATTTTCACTATTTGGGATGGAATTTCCTTTCCCCAGTTATTCAGTATGTTTACCCAACATTCGAGGATGAATATTTCCAAGGGGGAGATATTTTAATACCTTAGAAGTGCCTAAGACTAGACTCGGATTTGAAATGTGATCATCAGAAAATAGGAAGAATCTCCTTAGGATGACTTGTGGTACAAATCATGGGAGGAAGTAACGGGTCGTAGGACCACTCATGGTTAGCAGTCTTCTGAGGAGAAATTGGTAGTAATGAGTCCAGTAATGACTCATGGGACCTCGTAATGATTTGTGGATTGGAGTCATCATTTAGTTCTGGACTATCAGGATGGAAGTCACGAGATGTGACATGATTCATGGTGAGGAACCACATATCATGGTAAGGACTCGATGTTTGGATCTGGGGAAATAGGGTTGGAAGGTACGAGTCAAGGTATGACCCATTGTGAGGAACAATGATTCGTTACTCACACCCGTAGGAAGGATCAGGAAATATCCTAGTGGTGGTAACTAATGGGTCTAACATCTCGTGGAATGATGGTACAATTCATTGTGTGATCCATGGAAAACTCCAAAAACTCAAGGATGAGGCGATGGGGCTTAAAAGAGCAAGTGTTGCTAAATCGTACTCGAAAGGAACAAGTTCCATAGCAAAATAGAGGTTGGCATCGTGCAGCACCTCCAGTGCATAGAGCTGTGCAACACACATGCATATTAGAATGTCGGGCTTCTTGACACAAAGTAACATCATTGCTATGGTCTGCGCGACGCGGACCCCTAGTGTCCGACTCAAAGCCTGCAAAGTTGAATCTCAGTCCAAGTAGGAAAAGATGTAGATTTATTTTACTACTATAAATACCCCTTTAGGACATTTTATTAGCATTCACCACTTATTCAATAACTATTATTCATGCATTGATTTTTCTAAGTGTGGAAAACATTATTCCATACTATTAATTGATAGAGACATCAAGTTCTTATGATTCTATTTAGCTTTCAAGACTTGTCACATAATTTCAGATTATTGTAAGTACTCATGACTTTTTATAAATATTATATGATTGTTTCTTCAAACATGAGTAGCTAACTTCTTTAGCTAGGGTAGTGGGAACCATAATGGATTAATGGAGGTAGGCAAAGTAAAATAGTAACTCTTGAATAATGAATTGAGTAGATTGTTATTCTCTTTGTTTAATTAGTTTTAGCGGTTGCAAGCGTTGAAATGTGCACGTATCATCAACTTGCTTGACCAGAGAGGTTGAAGTTAGGAAAAGATAATAACAATGGAAATTTGAGACTACCAACCCTCATTTAATTGATTTGAGCTCTAACCGAGGATTGTCAATCCAAGGCATATGATGAGGGCAAAATATGAACACCTAAAGTCTGAGAGGATTTAGAGTGAAATTCATCTATGTAGGTCAAGAGATGTTAGATGAACTTAATTGTTAGTCTTACACAAAATTCACCAAGATAGATCACAAATAATATAAGATTACTACATTATGAAATCATGGGTAAAATTGTCCTAGTTTCTTCTCATAAATTTGATAATAACAAACTCTCTGCTTAAAAATACTTTTTCTTTTATTGCAACCCCTCTTCCAAACTATTTACTACTGGTCGATTTACTCACTATTAACATATTATTTTTTAGCTATTCCCTATGAGATCAACCCAACCTAGTTGGATTACTATATTTGATAGCAACCATTTTATACTTCATTGTGAGGTATAATTTGGGAGTGATCAGTGGCCAAAATCGGGGTTGGCACAATGGTGAAAATTTCTAGAATAGAGGATCATCTTCTTATGTTCCACCGAGAGGTCCCTTCTCTAACTCTTAAAATTGGAGGGAGGATCCTTCTCATGATCATGGAGGATCAGAGCTTGAAAGGATGTTGGAGAAGGTACTTGTCAACCAGGAGAGATCGGATGCTTGTCTCAAGAGCCTCATAGAGATTGTAGGCTTCCCACATCTTTCATTTAAAAGTGTAACACCACAAAAGTCCCTAAGATTAGATTCTAGACATGAAGCAGAAAATCAGAAGAAACCTATCAAAAATCACAGAATGATTAGTTATGTGAGTGGCCAATTCACTTAACCAATTGTTAAGTGAGTCGTTAAGTGGAAATATTTGAGATTCGACATTTTTCTTCCCAGTGGTGACAAGTTATCCACGAATCATTAGTTCAAATGGCGATTCTTTAAGTAGGTCATTATGAAGAACCTCGGGTATGAGAATTAATGGATGAACAAGTGGTTTCTATGATATCAAGAGGACCTAATGAGTCGTCAAGTTAGGTAATAACTCTTTAGGTGGGTCATTACCACTGGCAAGCTCTAATTAGTAGACAGGATCTCAGGGGTATTATCATAACTTTCTATGTTTTTAACTCCTAAACTAAGTTGTTTTTGGGTTTCTAAAAGGTGTATTAAGGGGTTTTACTTATACCTAACCTTCATTATCTTCCAAACACCTAAAGTTGGATACTCATGCAATCAAGTATCTCAAACCCTAGGGTTCTTCTTCATCTCAGTTCTCTTGGAACTCAAGTCTTAGCAAGAATTCATCAAAGCCAAAGTATGTAGGGTTATGAATGGTGAATTTTTTTCACCCTCATGTTCAACCCAATCTCAAGTATGTGATTTCAATTTCTTCTACTCTCCAATTATGATATTGATGAATTCCTAGGTTTCGACCCAATTTGATGAAAAACTCCGTGATCTCTTAAGTATTTGATTCTCCTATGATTCAATCTATGTTTTATGCATATAATTGCATGATTTCTATTTAAAAATTCTCATGAATCTCTACTTTCAAATTATGATGAATTATCTAGTTATTGATGAATTTCATGAATCTCAAGCTTATGTATCATGGCTAATTTCTCAACATTATTTTCATGGCTAGTTCACATATGTTAAGTAATCTACAAATTTTATGATTCCAAGCTAGCCCATGAAAACTAAATATGTTTCATGATTATGATATGAACACTATATATGTTTTGGTAATAGTATTTAACATCGAGTATGCCAAGGTTCCAGTTCTTTCAAGTCTCAAAACTACGTGTCACCATAGCTATGATGGGGTCTTCCTTGAGAGTGCCTCCCATGCCCAAATGGGCCCATGAGTAATATCACACCTTCATGGTCTATACCCTTGGCAAGGTATAGACACATCTCCAAGCCAGGGTTACAAGCTGGGCTCCATGTATGATCAACTGGAGTATGTTGATTATAAAAATCTCCCACTGTTTCATGATTTTATACACATGTTCATGTTTATGCTTCATGGTATTATGACTTATGATGTTTTGGCTCAATATGCACTTTATGAGATTCTACTTATGATTTCAGTCCTGTCCCGGTTTGTGATTTAGTTTTGAAAAACTTAAGCCATTTTATTCAGTTTATGATTAGAATCTCATGTTTTAGACTATCTCATACTTATGATTTCATCTTACTATTTTACTATCATATTTTACTTATCCTACATACTCAGTACATTTGACGTATTGATCATATATTTTTTTTGCTATATCGTCTCATGATATAGGTCTGGGTGATCAGTCTCTGCCCTGTCATTAGATTCGCTCTTGCCCCAATTCAGCCCAGTCTCAGCTTTGGGTGAGTCCTCATCATCTGAGGATATCAATTTAGCCTTATGTTTTTCTTTTATGACTTTCAGTTTCAGACTTAGCCGAGCTAGTTGGGGGCTTCTCCCAACAACTCCTCTTTTGGTTAGAGGCTTTCCAGACATTTGTGTATAGATTATCAATGGTGTTGTCCTGTAGTCCTATTTAAATTTTATGGTATCTTAGACTTCACTCATGATTTGTATAATGATTTACACTGCTTAGTGTATGCTTATGTTATGCATGCATCATGGGTTAACTTGGAGTCATTCGTGGTTCTAGGTCCCGTGTTGCATTCGGGGTCTATGCTCAGATCGTGACAAATTTAATATTAGAGCATCAGGTTTAAGTGAGTTGTAGGGTGTTTGAAAGCCATGTTAAGTATAGTCTTTTTCATGGGTGTGAAGCACACCACACTTATAAGCAAGAGGCTACAAGATGTTTTAGGAAACTTCCCTTTTTTATGTTCTATGTCAGTGATAAATTCCAACCCCTCTTACTTTTCTTACTCGTATTATATGCGTTCATAGAAAATGTCTCCCAGAAGAGCCAGCGGAAGAAGAAACAGTAATGGCGATGAAAATGGGCATCATCCATCCCCACCAACTCCTGTAGGCCCCCTGAATGGGCAAGTTACTGATGTAGAGCTCAAGGCTACCTTTAGAACCTTGGTATAGACCATGACCATTCAGTTTAACCAATAGGAAATTGCATCGGTAAATTCTAATGGAGCGGCTGAAGCAACTAGGGTTTAAGACTTTATTAAGAAGAGCCCATCTAATTTCTATGATTCAAAGGCAGACAGGAAGTTTAAGGGAAGAGAAAGGGAGAATAAGAAAGCCAAAACTAGAAACTATGAGTTTTTCCAGTGAAGTTCAGGTTGTCAGAATCATTCACAGCTCCAACAGAGGTCATTAGCTTCAGAACCATTGTCATGTAGTGTTCCACTTCCCAAATCCAAAGCAGATAAATGGGCAGAGCGTCAGGCTTTAAGATTTAGGGGAGCAGATTTAGGGAGCTTACATTTCCAGCATGCAAGGGATGTGGGAGGAACCACCTAGAAAGGTGCATGGTGTGTTTAGATGCTTGTTTCGGGTTTGGTAACCCCTCTCATAAACTCAGAGATAGCCCATTAGCCAAAAAGGGCAACGGTAGAGCTCGTGCCCCAACCACTACATCAGCAACCCCTCTAGGTCACCCAACTTGCAAGAACTGTGGAAAGAATCACCCTGGGGAGTGTTTGATTAGCAACAAGGATTGTTACAGGTGTGGTCTGATGGGCCATAGAATAAAGAATTTCCCTTCAGCCAGATGTGGGGAGACTCGACCCACCTTTTTAGAAGGTCGCCCACCTTAGCAGAATGCATCATCTAGTGCAGGTGGTGGAGTATGTTATCAACTTTTCATGTCAATCCTTATATGTTGCTAGGCCTAGCGTCATGACCCGAACATAGGACCGGATCGAGACACGAGACAAAGGACCCAGAGAGGCTCCAAGTTGGCCCATGGCATGAACATGATATCTAAAACTCAACAGAAATAAGCGGAAGTCTAACATACATAATAGCGGAAGTCTGCATACATATCAAGCTAATACCAAATCAGAAATAACAAGTTGATTTCTACATAATGTCTAAATAGCCTCTAATATAACTGATGAGCTGATGGGACAGCATCCCTAACTAGCTCGACAAAAGTCTATAACTAAAAGAGAATAACTACTAATAACTGAATGTCCTCGAAGGATGAGAACTCACTAACACTAGCTAGGGGATGTGAATTTTGAGAATCGGCTAATGGCGGGGGTGGACCTGAATGTCAGAGCCTGTATCATGAAACAATACGACATGGAGTATGCGGTCAGTCCTAGGAATGTACTGAGTATAGCAGGTAAGAAAACGGACAGTTAAAATACGTAAGAGTTTGTAAGAGTTGGAATGCATGATCATAAAGTAAATAACATAATGTAAACATAAGGGCTCAATGTTTTCAAACCATTCTTAAACCTGTCATAATAATAATCATAATAGAAAACATTTATAGAACATAACTTGAGCCAAAGTAACATAAGATAACCATGCATAAATCATGAGAAAAAAATGGGAGGACTCGTCATAACCTACACCATCATGCTAGAGCTTACATGATTCCCCAACTATCTCACTCAAGTGGGCAGAGTTGTCTTAAGCTTGCCAGGTAAGGGACGTTCATAATGTGATATCATAGGGATCCAATAACATTAACATTTGTATATATAAACCTACAGTTGCATGTAGTTCTGAGACCACGGGGTTACCTGAACGATGGGTCTACTCGGTGCTAGACACTGCTCCCAAAAACATGCACATGAGGCTCATATAATAATCATAAATCATTCATGAAGTTCATGGCCAATTACAACATAACATACTTGATCATACTTAAAATACATGATTTGCCAAGAATAAGGAACCATGAGTTGGCCAAGAGTCATAAATTCATAGATCATGAAATCCATGCATACTTGTAAAATATGTATATACTTGATATTCATAAATCCATGATAAATGCTTGAGAGAAATCATATCATATATCATAAATCAAAATTTAGGGCTTAAGAAGATCAAGATCATAATGGAATCACAATTTAACTTTTCATGAAGCATAATAATTGGGCATAGTGTAATTAAAATTTGAAACTATAAATTAATAATCAAAATAATAATAAAATCTGCTCATGGAT
>JACEIK010013191.1:0-27541 GCA_018107945.1 Datura stramonium | reverse complement strand
AACAGCTAACCAGAGACATACTCAAAACAAGGAACCTATGCGGGCCGACAAGGCCACCATGTTGTCTAGTCATCTGAAACTCAACATAGAGAATACTGAACAACTACGTGACCGGCAAGGTCACCACTACTACCAGACTATGGCCCCACACGGCCAACGTAATCAAGAATGCTCAACAACTATAACAAGATGCACGGCCTCACACGACCGACACAACTAACCATAGGGAGATAAATATATACAATCTGCAAGCCTCTATGATTACTGATAAAAATGATCGGGACAGGGCCCCGACCTACCCATACTATACAATAAAAGAAAATGAACTACACCTCTGAATATTAGGCTCCGGATGATAGGAGATGATGACTCTATAGCTGGCTGGAATGATGAGGGATCGCCTCCTCGTCTATGAGTACCTGCAGGCAAGTAATGCAGTGCCCTAATGGGCGTCAGTACCGCTGGTACTGAGTATGCAAAGCAACTGAATACAGCGAATACAAATAACATAACTAGCAATTACGAATAGCCGGGAGATACTTGAATTTGTAGGCGATATGAGCGAGATCGGGCTTCTTTGTGCTGTGATAGGGCGGAGCATACCTGTAGACGCGGCGGACTGCTGTCTATTAACTAATATATAAACACATAAATACATATATATATATATATATAGCAAGCAAGAGCCCATGCCAACCCCATGCGCCAGGATGGCGCCAAGCAACAAACAATCTATATACCCCTACCAGGGTCCAAACCCGGCAAAAAATTAAGTCACTCCACTCATCTGCTAACTACGAGAACCTCTGCCGGCCCCCCTGGGTCTCCGGCTCGGAGCCATAACCTCCTATAAATAACCGTGTACGGGTCGAGGGCTCTATTGTATCTGTGCTTGAAAGCGTATCTTAATATTGCTCCCTAGGCGCTAGCGCTACTTAGACTTTCTGTATAATAATGCTGATCAGCCTGATATGGGGAAAGCTTCATCCCATATTCGTCCAAACTGGGGACGGCATGCCACTCCCTTGGGTAGCGTAAGCCCACCGCTCGGTGGGAGACACGTTACCAACCGGGCGGCGAGGACACTCAAAGGGTGCCCTCACGACATAATAAAGTCTCAATAATGAATAAGCACATAAATAGCAAGCATGTTTAAACTGAAAAATACTATCTGAATTCTGATTTCTTAATAGCGAGATATCATTTTACGTGTTTTATGCGATTCTCATCGCGCTTTTATACTAAATCGATCTTTATCTAGCTGCGTAGCTAATACGTAGCCAAGTTACTATCTCTGACATGGCTAATCTGTAGCCAAGATATCATCTGTCCTGAATATGGCTAATCTGTAGCCAGGATACTATCTGTCTATCGATTTTACTTTACTAAATCTTATTCTGAATATACGTCATATTATTCTAAAAACATGCTTGCTAATCACGTGCGGGCTATACTTAGTGCAGGTGCTAACTACGCCATTTGAGCGCATGCTTTACTAACTTTCGGACTGAATACAGAATATAAACTACGCAAACCATACTTACTGAACTTGCACAATACTCATCATTCAACTCGAGGTTCACAATACAGTTTCTTGGCGATATACAAGGCTAAAGCTACTAACTTCTTGCGGAAGGCGGCTTTACATACCACTTAACCTCGGATTATCCGACTATCGGACGAAGCTCGGTCAATACTCCAGCTATTTCTCCCAACTACATTCACAAATATGTCAAATAGGACTAAATACACCAATATTCTAAAAAGAAAACTTCACTTTCGATATGTTATAGCCCAAACTTTGGCTTATCGAAAGATGTTCAAAAACTTGTTATTTCTCAAAAGTCCAAAAGGGAGAAATATTCACTTTAAGACTAAGAGCACATAGACACTAATTTGGAGCAATTCCACTTACCTTAGCCCGATAGAACGATGGTTTGTCGGCCGAATTTCACGAAACTAAATCCTGTAGGAATGGTCCCTCTTTGCTAAATACCTCGGTATACGAGGTTAATTTGGACTAAGACTACGTTTGACGGCGTAATCGATCGAAAATGATATCTCTCCAGACCCTCTGTTTTAGAGGTCACTGGAATATCTAATGTTTAATGAAAATAAACCGAAGTGGAGGCTTTTTATATACTTAATTTAGAACAGGCCCAATGTCACAGGCCAACGAGCTCCACCTCGACACTTGTTGCCATCGCGGAAGGGCTACGCCGGGCTCCTTAAAGTGATGGTTCGACAGGTTCTTGTCGATCTTTTCCAGTCCTTTTAGCATGTATGGCTTTTAAATACGCTTAACCAACACACGAATAGGTCATCTATGTGTGAGATATACAAGTTAATAACGGGATACTAGCCAACATGTTTGACCATCTATACATACTATTCGAAAAGCCTTTAGTCATAGATGAGCTAATGAGACAACACCCCCAACTAGTCTACCAATATCGAAGAATTGATAAACATAAAGGAAGAACATATGACAAAATAGATGTTCGTTGGATCATGAGGACTCACCCAAGCTGGGGTTGGATTGAATCGATATTGGAGAAAAGCTAATATCGGGATACGATTGATCACCCAAACCTATATCATGGTTGATATAGCATAGAAATGTCTGTGTCACGCCCCACCTTGGGAGGCACTGCATTAGCACCTGGTGCCTACTATGATCTGAACTGAATTAACTAGGCCTGTGTGCACTCCTCGTGTAGGCTTACTCCCAAAATCAAAGAAAACAACGGGCTATATCTCATTTTCAATAAAACCTCGTAGACAAAGTGTATAGACACACAATGAAAATAGCTAACCATAAATAGGCAATAACGAGGGGAATCATGTGGGACGACAAGACAACCATGATGTCTAGTTATGACTGTGAAGTAAATCCATTAAGTTAAACTATGGCCGACAAGGCCGCTAACTACTTGATTAGAAGGCCCCACAAGACCAACACTTAGAAAGCTAAATCACTGTATTTACAGCCATCATTAGCTAACCACGGGGAAATAGAAGCGCAATCCACAGCCTGTTAGCAGGTAGTATTATGGTTGGGACAAGAACTAACCTACCCATTAACTCCACAATCAAAAAAGAGTAAACTTTAATATATAAGCTCGAGAAGAAAGGAGGCGAGTCTCTTGTGCTAACCTTTGGATGGAAGCTAGGGATGCAACTTCCTCGATATCCGTACCTGCAAGCATTCAGCTACAGCGCCCCAAGCATCAGTACAATATGTACTGAATATGTAACGCAATAACTGTAAATGACTGAAATAAAGTAATGAAAGTCTTAAATGGAGGATAGAGATCATACAGGTAATTAGACTCTCTATTATCTAGTTTATAAACAACTAAAGCAAACAAGAACCTTACTATTTATAAGCCGGAGGCACAAATAGCATAGAATAACCCACCTGGGGCTAACCCTGGTGGGTACCTTTTAATCTACATACCTCTAGCAAGGTATACAATGGGTCAACTATTAGCTATATTAACAAAGTATCCAGGTCCCCAGTGCGCAGCTATGCCGCGTTCGGCCCGTTATCATTTGTGTTTGAGTCCACAGTGGACTCCTAATATCTGCACCCTGAGCACCAGAACAATGGGGTGTGGTGCCGATCAGCATAATAAGCTATGGAATGGACGGTATAAGGACTTAGGACCCCATCTTCTGTCCCTCGCGAATGGTACCGCTCCATGGAGGGCGACATCATCTCGCCCCTAACGGGGTGGACAAAGCTTAATAACCCTGGGGTTGGTCATGGAGGAGCAATAAAGGGTGTAGTCGACGTGCCGAAGTAAGTGTAGGGGTCGTGCAAGTAATATGATGGCTCTTTGAGAACCAGGTGTCGAACCACGGGGTTTGGACCCATTCCGCTAACTATCCATTTCAAGTGTGCTATTAAATACCAAAATGTTGATTATATAAGTTTTCGAGGGAGATTTAATTAAGTCTAAATATAGTAAATGAAATATTCTGAATTCACTCTAGGAGCAACATATAGTTAAAACCCGGATAATCTCATGTGATACTACGATTTGCAAAGGTTTAAGTATGAAGCTATCGATTATTAAGTACCACATAATTAAATTGCATTCATGGACTTTTCGAGCCTCTAAACACGACAAACTAGCCTCGCTGCATCATTGTGGCCGAGGATGCAAATTCTAGTTAAGAGTGGGCAATGAATTATGTTGTGGTTTTACGTGGAAGCAGTGGGGACTTTAGTGCACCTAATCACTTAACTCAACAGCCTTAAAACTACTTCTTCGGTGGTGATGTGATAAGCCTAAGTCGGTCTTTAAATAATCCTGTTTTTATCAACCAAGCAAGAAGTTAGGTATATCTCTATCTAACACAGAATTATATCGTGAGATACAAACATGCTCCCTACATTCTCATGTCTGACCTAGGTAAATGCTTTCTCAAGCATAGGCCCAAGCTAACATGCTTTCATGGTGATCAATCATAAAGCAACCAACAATCCGAATTGCAAGACAAAAACAACAATCATAACTTAATTCCAAAATAATTTCATAAAGCACAATCATAATTCATGGCTTCAACCCTAGAGGAAGGGTTCTAGCCATTCATGTTTGTAAAACTACAAGAAACTACTACTAAATTAACATGCATTACAAGAATTGATAGATGAAGGAAATTTGACAAATCTACATGAGTTCTCCACTTCTCCCTTTTCACTCCTAGGTAGTTTCCATAATAAAAAACAACGTGACAAATTGGTTTTAGGAGCTAAGGGACCTATTTATAGTAAATGAAAAACGTGCACAATTTAGCCTATCGTGGAACGGCTCCGTGTCCCCGGAGTGTATCATAGTACTGCCTCTATGACACGGAGGTAATGCGGGAGGCTCTCTTGAAATCACCAAAAAAATGGAGGCCCTAGGCATCCCTTGTCGCGTTAGCGTATCATGCTGCTTGGGCAGCGCGCTAGGAGGCCTTGGTGCGCAGCCTGCCTGCCGTGGCACGTTGCCAACAGACGGGTGGGCTGCCGCATGGAAGCCTTCTGCCGTGTGCGTTGCCAACGCACAGGTGGGCTGTTCTTACATCTTCCTTGCAGATGTTCGTGTTTAATTCGATTCCAAGCCTCTGCCACCAACTCATGGGTCTAGTTCCTTGAATTCATTAAAACCTACAAAACAAAGACTAATCATGTTGGTTAGTACATGTATTCACATTTATATAAATTTACATGAAAATATATATAATTAATTAGATAACCAAGACTAAATTAAGGTATAAAGCATCACTCGGGCATGCTATCTTGCACAGATCACAACCCCACACTTAAAGTCTTGTTCGTGCTCGAACAATCTTTTACATCTCATGCATATGGAGACTCACACATAACTAAATTTAGCAAAATAATTCAAACTACGACTATAATGATTATTTAAGATAACAAGCTAAAAATAGAGCATGCACAATTTAGTCAATTGGAAATGAAATACACCTATGTCAAGACTTCTTAACCTCCAAGAATCAACTCTCAATCTTAGCAAACTCATACAAATCAACTGATTAAGAAATCCCACATGAATTATATTCTTCATTCAACATGTGCCCTGTGGAAAGAGAGTTACCCATTTTCACATATATGAGTTTTAAATCACAACATGTGTGGGTACATGAATAAAATTACGCTCACTCTCACAAAGAATTCACATGCATCATGTAATGACCCATAAGCTTGCGCTTAGTGTTTTACTCCACTAATTTGAGGATGTATGAATGTAAGATCAAGTAGAACTTTTTAGGTTTTAATGTAGCTAAGGGACGGGTAGGTACTATTATGGCCGGTAATAGTGACTATCTTCCCTAACGCTTCCTTTATCCGACCTCATTGCGAACTTCCCTTCCCTTACTTCCCTTTTTCTCCTTCAGCTTTCTTTTTCCTCTTCTATTCCCCCTTTCTTTAGGCACTTTTAGCTATTTAGCAGGAGTTCTATAAATACTTTTTTATTAATTTATTTTATTACTCCTTATAAAAACTCAACCATTATCACACAAGTGCACCCTTGACCTTTCTCAAATTTTACAACTTCCACTTCTCTTTCTTTTTCATTGTTCTCACTCCTTTACTCTTTTAGATTTTTATTATTTAAGCACTTAGGAGCTTTGGATCAAATTCAAGGCTAATGAAATAAAAAGGACAACTACATCATTCATCTATCAAGAATAGGCTCAAGGCTCAATGGGGCTAACTAGGATTAATTATTCAAGGTAGGTAAAGTGAGGGATAACATTTAGGTTCATTCAAGAAATGCCTAAATCTCATCTCCTACAATTCCGTCCTTCATTTCGTTTTATATACACACCGGGCAAGTTCTGGGCAATCACAATAGCACAGAATACTCAAAAACTTTACACTCATGGCACATGCTCCAATTCAAGACACATTCGAGACTTTTACTCGAGTTAATCACAAGAATTCAAATTAAGCTTCAATTATAATGAGTCAATTCAAAAGCCTAAGTGTCTCTCAAGTTATACACTTGCATGCTTCAACACTGAACATACTTGCATCTTACAATCATGTATAACACATAACAAGAACATCAAGCATCCATTAGCTATGGTTTCAAAAACCCAAAACCTCTCGACTAATTTTCCTCAAGGCAATTGGAGTCATCCATACATCATCAAAAACAGTCCCTAACTATGACTAAAAACATTATATACAGACAAAGAAAGAAGAAAATAAATTTTATTCTTCGGTTCAAAGACCCCCCGTCGGAAAAGAACCGAAAGAAAAACCAGCGGTTGCATGGTCATGCTTAACTCACCAAAATTTACTGGAAATTTCTCCCAAATTTCACACAAGAATTACATTCACCAAAAACTTGTTAAGCACAAAAATTTTGAAATTTTTCTCACCACACTTAAATCATGCTAGATCCTCATAGCATCAAATTAAAATTAGCAAAGGGATGAGAAATACTCCCCGAGCCTCTATACCAAGCTGAAAAGCATGCTCTTCTTCAAGTTCTCACTTAGGTGGGAGTTCGACCCCACACTTCTTCTATTCCATGCTCTTAAGCTTCCACCTTCTCGGTACTCCAGACTTCCCTCCATCCGTGCTTAACTTTCCACCAAACACAACAAAATGAAAATAACAAAAATCAACACAAAATCAAAATTAACAAATTGTTTGAGGTACCCCTTGGGTTGCCTCCCAAGCGGCGCCTTATTTTTACGTCGTGGCACGACGTGGACTGTCCTGTTCAAGACCTCCTCATACACAGGTTCTCTTTCGAGAACCATCTCCTTTCTTTTGTTGTTTAGGAAACATCCTCCCTCTTGTTCCTCTCTTTCTCCCACTTCTTCTCACTTTGAAGCCCTCTATCGGACTCGAGTGAATACTTGACATTGCCTTTGGTCTCGTGCAAGCGTGGAATCCTCCATCCCACACTCATTCTGACAACACACTAACTTGACAAAGGTTTTCGGCCAGTGTGCGGATGGGTTCATTTCTTGGTAAAGGCGGAAGAGTTCTTCATCATCCTCGACCCTCATTTTTAGGGTCCCTGCTTTCGATTCAATCACCGCTCCTCCGGTGGCCCAAAATGGTTGTCCTAAGATTAAGGGTACTGGTCATCAATTTAAAAATCTAAGGCAAATAAAATCGACGGGTATAATAAACTTACCTACTTTGATGAGAAGGTCCTCTATTGTTATCGGGTGTCACTCGCGACTTGTCGGCCAGTGCAGACATCAACCTTATCGGCCCTTGGTTTTCCCAATCCCGGGTGTTGAATAAGGATAGGGGCATTAGATTAGCTGCCCTAAATCACACAAGGCTCGTAGCACCTCGGCTTTACCAATTTGTATGGGGAGGGTAAAAACTCCTTGGGTCTTTGAGCTTCTTTTGGCATTTTGCTCAATACCACAATGGCTGCACTCCTCATTTAGTGCTACGATCTCGGACGTCCCCAATCTAACTTTGTTCGCCATCACGTCCTTCAAGTATTTAGCATACTTGGGCATTCCATGCAAAACATCAATAAAAGGCAAATTTATGTGAAGTTCTTTGAAACTCTCAAAGAACTTTTTAGAGCATTCTTCCTCCTTGCTCTTTCGAGTTTTATGGGGGATTGGTGATGGTGGTCTTTGTGCTTGTTTGCAATGAAGGTTGCGCATTTTGTTGCCCGGCCTACGGTTCTCTCTGGAGTGTCGATTGGATGGTCTGGTCTAACCATCTCCGGCTACACCTCCTTTCTCAGCTCTTTAGGCACTACATCAGCTAATTGCTTTCCGCTTCTAAGAATGATGGCATTGATCTGCTTAGGGGTTAGGATCTGCGTCGCTTGGTAATCACCCTGACCTCATGTTACAGAAGCCATTTGCTATCGACCTACTTATTTTTAAGATTGTGGGTAGCTACTTGCTGATTCATTAAGTCTATTGCCATCCTCACTTTGATTAATACGCTAACTGATTAAGGTCTCCATAATTTTCTGCGGTGTTTCCTCAATCTTTGTTGCTAACTTGCCCATCATTACGCATGTGCATTGTCTTTTGTTGTTGTTGAGATTGCTAATACCCTTGCTTTTGCTTTCCACCCAAGAAAAATTCGGTGGCCCTGCCAATTTGTTGGAGTTGTTTCCAAAATTTGATTCCTATGCATGCAACAAAATTGACTGATTTCGTATTGGCTCCACAAGATTACGCATTGTGTGCCCGAGTATTACCACAAATTTCACACCAACTAGGAGCTTCTTTGACGCATGCCACAGCCTGGTGTTGGTTCATACTCGGTTTGCTGAACTGAGTTATCATCTGTGTTGGAACGAAGCTAACTGTGCTGCCAAGAAATTCATACCATCTACCTCGATCAACCCCGATCTCTTTCCTGCCCCTCTCGATGACTCGGTTTG
The DNA here is from genome assembly GCA_018107945.1 of Datura stramonium. Taxonomy (NCBI): domain Eukaryota; kingdom Viridiplantae; phylum Streptophyta; class Magnoliopsida; order Solanales; family Solanaceae; genus Datura; species Datura stramonium. The sequence goes on along the minus strand of JACEIK010013191.1, from coordinate 18,635 downwards.
TGCCACTTTTGGATTTCCTTGTGCAATTACGTTCAACAAAGTGTACAACTCATCATATTTTTTCTCCAAGGCTTTCCACCCGATGCAGAGTACAGTAATAATGCATTATTGGGTCTAGACTTTCTACAAGGTATGAGCCAGCACTTCATTTTATTGCTAGTGATGGGGAAGCTGGAATCTCTCAACAATGACTTGAATCTTTCCCAAGCCATATATAAGTTCTCATCGGGCTTACGCGGAAACTAAGAGTATTTCACTTCTCAACTTTGCGGTTTTGCTGAAGGTAAGAATATGATAAGGAACTTCTTAGTCAGCTTCATTCCACGAAGTTATGGAGTTGGTGGCTCGGCCTTCAACCACTTTTTGCCTCTCCCATGATAATGGGAAGAGGGTCGATCGGACATAATACGTGGACACGGCGAGTGGGGACAAACGTTTCACTAATCTCTACAAAGCTCTGTAAGTGCTTTGGTTGCGGGTCCTCATGTGCCATTCCACTGAATTGACCACTAGAATGTAACGAGTTGCACCATGTTCTGTTTAAGCTCAAGTTCCCTCCCGGGCTCAGGTTTACGGATACTATAGGTCACATTCGTCGCTAGTGGGATTGCCACTTCACGAAGCGGTCTGGCTGCCATAGCTTCCGATGATAATTGTTCTTGTCCCGCGGGTGGTTGTTGTTGTACCTTTCTTGAAGTCTCTTCAGCTTTTGCTCTAGAGCTACTCTCCTTCGCAAATGGATTTGGCGTTCGAGGTTCAAGCAGGTTCCATCGCTCTCTTTTTAGCCGGCTCGGCGGGACAATAATCACTTGCAAATAATGAGACTAAGACTAAGTTTCTCAACACTTAAGGAAATTCAAAATCACAAAAACACAGATAAATTATCAAAAACTTTGCCTAGTTCCCCGGCAACGACGCCAAACTTGGCGATGCATAGCAAGTGTAAGGGTTTGTGCAAGTAATATAGTGGCTCTTTTAGAGAGAAGCCAGGAATGTCGAACCTGAATTTGGACCCATTCTGCTAGTATCCATTTCAAGTGTCCTATTAAATACCAAAAATGTTGATTATAGAAGTTTTCGAGGGAGATTTAATTAAGTATAAATATGGTCAACGAAATATTCTGAATTCACTATAGGAGCAACATAGAGTTAAAAACCCCGGGATAATCATGTGATACTACGATTTGCAAAGGTTTAAGTATGAAACTATCGATTGTCGTCTCACATAATTAGAATTGCATGTTCACGGTCTTTCAAGCCTCTAAGCACGACAAACTAGCCTCATTGCATCATTGTGAACGAGGATGCAAATTCTAGTTCGTGGGCATTAATTACGTTGTGGTTTACGTGGAAGCAGTAGGGACTTCATGCACCTAATCATTTAAATTAACTTAGCCTCACAACTACTTCTTCGAGTGGTGATGGGACATCCTTCAATGCAGGTCACATAATCCCTTTTTATCAACCAAGTAAGGTGTTAGGTATATGTCTATCCTAACACAAAAGAATTATATCGTGACATACAAACATGCTCCTTACATTCTCATGTCGACCTAGGTAAATGCTTTCTCAAGCATAGGCCCAAGCACGTGTATGCTTTCATGGTGATCAATCATAAAAACAACCAACAATCCAGAATGCAAGACAAAAACAAAAATCAATAACTTAATTCCAAAACAATTTCATAAAAAGCACAATAATATTTCATGGCTTCAACCTAGAGGAAGGGTTCTAGCCATTCATGTTCGTAAAACTACAAGAAACTACTACTAATTTAACATACTTACAGAATTTATAGATGAGAAGGGAATTTGACAAACGCTAGCTGAGTTCTCCCACTTCCCTTCCTCCTAAGTAGTTTCCAAAAATAAAATCATGACAAGTGGTTTTAGGAGCCAAGGGACCTATTTATAGTAAATGAAAACGTGCACAATTTAACTGTCGTGGAACGGCTGTGTGCCACGCGGTGTCGCGAACCTTTGCCTCAAGTGACATGGAGGTAACGGAGGCTCTACGGAAATCACCAAAAAAATCGACCCTAGGCAGCCCCTTGCCCGCGTTGGCAGCGTGTCCACGCTGCTTGGGCAGCTTGCAGCTGAGGCCTTGGTCGCGCGGTGGGCTCGCGCGTCTTCCTTGCCGACGTTCGTGTTTTAATGTCGATTCAAGCCTCTACTTCACCAACTCATGGATTAGTCCCTCAAATTCATTAAAACCTAAACAAAGACTAATCATGTTGGTTAGTACATGTATTCACATTTATATAAAATTACATGAAAATGTATATAATTAATTAGATAACCAAGACTAAATTGGGTATAAAGCATTACTCGGGCATGCTATTTTTTGCCCGAGATCATAGTCATTCCCAAAATAAACATAAGATATTTGGTCTCGGCTAATAACAACAGCTACTCACAATTAATATGCTTTTGGTTCTCTTATTGGGATTTAAACTTAGTTATAAAACTAAAGGAAACTAATTTGCGAAGGAATTCATAACATACACGGATTGATGATTACTTCCAACTAGCGAGTATCGAGGTTCATATTCAATAGCCTTTCTTAGTGAGATCGTACTACTGGGAAAATGAAACCAATTTCAGTACTAAATTGGTCAAAAATGATAACTTTATATAAAATATTGTATACTTCAACTTAACGGAACATGATCGAAAACTCATAATTTCTCCAATTTCGAGGAAGGGAGAAATGCTTGCCCAGGCTTGTGATCGTATAGAGGTAGTTTGGAGTAATTCTAACGACTTTGGCTCGGCAGGGTTACGAGCGATATCGTGAAAACAACTTCGTAGCAATGCTCCCATAACCTTAAATTTCAATACCCAAAGTTAATTTGAATTAGGTGGGGTTTCATAGCATAAATGGACTAAAAACCATCTAAAACCTTACTTTCTCTCTTCTCGGCGAGGCTCTTCTTTGGAAATGAGATGAATTAAGACAAAGGGATATATATATAGGTGAGGTCTATGGGCGGTAGGGGCGCCTCGTGCCAAGGTGCCGGCGCCTCGTGCTCTCAAGGCACCAATGGCACGTAGCCTTGCTCCTCTCAAATGCTAGTGGCACGGCGCACCGCTGCGGTTGGTGTCACACGGCTAGCGCATCGCACTAGCCGTGTGCGGCCTGGCCTCACTCGACACATTCTATAGGCTTATCTACACGCATCGTACTCTCATTATTTATCTCAAATTCAGCGCGACTTACTATTCGTTAATCTTTTACGGGTGTAACATCCCCCTTAGGAACATTCGTTCCTCGAATGCCTACTTGATTTACAGGAGTTTAACTCTTTTATGACTATTATTCTGGAAAATTTTTGGCAGAGTCTCCCTTGTAATATAGACTATTTGGAAATCATGAAACGCGAAAATTCCAACACAATTACTTTATACAACACTACAACAACTATTTACAACAAGGCTAGAGTTAACTACACCGGATATAAACAACACAATCACAAACGTGAGCTTGAAAAAAAAATATACCTTAACTGCATAGTTTGAGTTTAAGCCTTGAACAAATGAGGATATTTGGATTACATATCATCTACATCTTCCACATTCATCTCCTCTCTATTCTGTTCCTCCACAATACCTTGACGGAAGCGACGGCCTTAGTTCTCAACCTACGGGCTCGTCGATCCGATAAAGCTATTGGAACCTCTTCATAGGATAACTCCTCAGTGACTTGGACATCCCCAACTGGCACAACTAGAACGGATCCCCTATGCACTTTCGTAACGTGACACATGAAAGACCGGGTGAATGGATTCCAACTTTGAATACAAATCTAGCTCTTTATCCACCTGGTCTATTCTCGGGGTATTCGATGTTTGACCCAATAAACATTGGGCCAAGCTTAGCCTTTTTTCCAAACCTCATTATGCCCTTCATTGGCGAGACCTTAAGAAACATCCAGTCATCTACATTGCACTCCAAGTTCCTATGTCGTATTGCATCTGACCGTAAAATTCTGCCTACGAGTTGTCAACGGCGTTCTTTAATGAGCTTAACTTTCTCCTCTGGCCGATGGATCATGTATGGTCCAATTAACTCTCTCCTACCTTGAACCAACCAACCCGGAGATCTACATTTCTTCCATATAAGGCCTCATAAGGCGCCATTTCGGATTGCCATGAGCTCTTGTTATTGTAGGAAAACTAAATAAGGGGTAAATGTTCATCAGTACCCCCAAAGTCTAGCACGCACACCCGTAACATATCCTCGGCGTACGAATGTATGTGCTTCCTGTCCATCTGTCTGAGGATGAAAAAGTTGTACTTTCAGTTAACTTGTGTTCCCAATCCTCTTTGCCAGAAAGACTGCCGAACCTAGCTGTGAATTATACTCCTCTGTCGGGAAATAGACAACTGGGACGCCGTGTAATCTAACTATTTCCCTGATATAAATTTCGGCATAATCCTTGATCTTGGGCATAATTACACACTTGATACTATAACTTAGTTTTGCCTTGTTTATGTATTTAATTATGTACACTTTCATGCCTTTTGTTATAAATGAGAAGAAATATTAACCAACATGATTAGTCTTTGTTTTTGAAGGAAATAATGCAATGGAGGATCCAATCTATGATTTGGTGAAGTGGAGGAATGATATCGGGGGAGCAAAACACCAAGGTTGGAATAAATTGGGCGATTTCCGGAAGGGGTTCCACGATACCTCCGTGTCACAGCGGCAGTGCTCCGCGATACACTCCGTGTCACGGGGCAGTGCTCCACGATACACTCCATGTCACGGAGCGGTGCTCCGCGATACACTCCGTGACACGGAGCCATTCTAGAGACATAATTTTTTGTAGAATTCTCATTTTACTATAAATAGGTCCCTTAGCTCCTAAAATCGGGAAGTCACGATTTATTTACGAAAAACTGCAAGGATGCGTGAGGGGAGAAGTGGGAGAACTCACCTAGGGTTCATCAATTTCATCTTCTCTTCTACCAATTCTTGTAAGTATTTTACTTTAATTATGTTTTCTTGTAATTATACGAACAAGAGTGGCTAGAACCCTCCCTCTAGGGGTGAAGCCACAAGATTTGATTGTAATTTTGCGATTTTGTTTTGGTTTTAAGTTATTGATTGTTGTTATTGTTTGCTTGCTTAATTATGGTTTTTTTAATGATTGATCACCATGAAAACACACACGTTAAACTTAGGCAAATGCTTGAGAAAGCAAACCTCGGGAAGAACAAAAGAATGTAGGAAGCAAGTTCTTGTCTTTTGATAAGATTTTGTGGTTAAGATAGAAATATACCTAATACCTTTCTTGGTTGATAAAATGGGAAGATAGAAAGACACCAACTTAGAATTGTATCACATCACCACTCGTAGAAGTAGTTGTGAAGCTATGTTCGATTAAATGGTTAGAGGTATGGAAGTACCCAAATCAATGGCATAACCCCAAAAACCATATCCACGTAGTTAATTGCCCACGAACTAGAAATAGCATCCTCGCTCAACAATGTAGTAGCGAGGCTAGTTTGTCATGTTTAGAGGTTCGGAAGACCATGAATATGCAATTTTAATTATGTGAGACGACAATTGATAGTTTCATACTTAAACCATTGAAAATCATAGTATCGCATGAGCATCCGTCTTTAACTCTCGTTAACCGCCCCTAGACTTAATTAACTCTATCAAAAACTTCTATAATCAACACTTTCAGCATTTAATATCACACTTGAACTTGATAATTAGTTGAATTGGTCCGGTCCACCGTGGGTTCGACATACGGCTCTTCAAAGGGCCACTATATTACTCCCCATGCGACCACACACTTGCGGAACAACAATCCTCGGTCGAGAAAAGTGGTCTTGACTGGCAGAAAATGAGCTGAATTCATCAATTTGTCAACAATCACCCAGATGGAATCAAATATGCATACGGTATGGGGTAACCCTATCACAAAAAGCCATATTAAGCTTTGTCTCCCATTTCCACATGGGCCGCTTTATCCACTGTCGGAGTGGGTTTTTGATGTTCGGCTTTCACCTACTGGCAGTAGGACATTGTGCTATAAATTATGCTATCTTCTTTTTCATTCCTAGCCACCAATAATTTTCCTTTATGTAATGATACACATCTTTCTTAAACCCGGATGAAAGAGTAACGGGAATAATTCACCTCGCCTATGATCTGTGGCGAAGTCTTACCACATCTAAAACACGAGAGGCGTCCCTATATCTCAAAACTCTGTCTTTAGTTACCTTGAAATCCGCTACTTCCCCTCGCTAAGCCATATCTTTGTGCTAAACCAAGTTAGGGTCTTTATAATGTCGTCATTTCACTTCTAACACTAGTGATGATACTACGGTACTTTGGATCACCGCTCCCTGTCACCGAGTCTACTATTCGGACTGACCAAACTTTCTAATTGGTGCAATTCTCGAGCCAGCTCTCGTTGTCAAGGCCTCATATGTTCCAAACACCCCATGGAGTTGCGGCTAAGAGCATATGCTATAACGTTGGCCTTCCTTTTTGGATGGTACAAAATATTGCTATTGTAATCTTTTAATAATTCTAACACGATGTGGCCTTCTCCCGCGAGTTCAACTCATTCGGTGTGAAGATGTACTGGAGGCTCTTGTGATTAGTGAAAATATCTACATGAACGCCATACGAATGGTGCCTCCATATTTTCAGGCATGGATGACTACGGCTAATTGGGTCATGGGTGGGGTAACTCTTTTCATGCTTCCTCAAGCGTATTGAAATTAAGCAATCACCTTGCCATACTGCATCAGCACACATCCTAACCCGACGCCTGAATCATCATAATATACCACATACCCCTCTGATTTGACTAGCAAAGCTAATGGTGCTGATGTCATCTATTTTTCAGCTCTTGAAAACTGCGTTGCATGCTTTGGTCGATGAAATAGGGATGATTTCTGAGTTAACTTGGTCAAGGGTGTTGATAGAGTAGAAAACCCTTCTACAAACCTCATGTAATTCCCAGCTAACCCTGGGAAACTGCGTTCCTAAGTCTAAGTGGTAGGTCTAGGCCATGACTTCACTGCTTCCGATCTTACGCTAATCTACGTATACCAGCATGTGACACAATGTGGCCCAAAGGCCCTTGAATTCATCAAAATTCACATTTAGAGAACTTCGAATACAGGCGGCGATCCTTGAGAATTTAGAGCACTTTCATAGATGATCTCGATGATACGCACTCTTGAGGAATCACCGGGATATCATTGATAAATACTATCACAAACAAGTCCAAGTACGGTATAAAGATGTTATTCATCGAATCCATGAACACTATTGGAGCATTCGTCAACTTGAAGGACATGATTAAAAAAAAATTCAAAGTGGCCATACCTACTCCTGAAAGTGGTTTTTAAATATCTCTCTCACGAACTTTGAACATTAATTTTCCGGACCTTAAATAAATCTTTAAATACTTCACCCCTTCTAACTGATCAAACAAGTCAACAATTCTGGGAAGTGGGTACTAATTCTTAATAGTGACTTTATTTAACTGCTGGTAACTATACACATACAGAGGGAGCCATCCTTCTTTATCACAAATAGGACTAGCGCACCCCACGGCGAAGTACTTTCCTTGATGAATCTCTTATCTAAAAATCTTTCTAGCTGTTCGTTTTCATTTCTTTGAGCTCGGTAAGAGCCATTCGGTATGGAGGAATGGAAATTGGCTGAGTACCTGGTAGTAAATCATTAAATCAATTTCCCGCTACGGGGAATACCGGAAGTTCATGGGAAAGACATATGGAAATCATTGACTACTAGGATGGATTGAAGAGTCGAGAGATTCTTTTTTAACATCCGGAACCCTAACGGTGTGATAGATGCAACCCTTTACTATCTTCCTCGCTTGAAGATAGGAAATAAACCTACCTTTCGGCGTAGCCTTACTGCTTTCCACCCCGTACTACCTCCCATGGAAAGTGGAATCGGACGAGTTTTTTGTCGAATATTCAACATTGGCATAGCATGGCGCCCGGCCAATCCATACCCATAATTGCATGACTAACAACCTATACTGTGCATCCTCAGTAGACCCTCTTAGCTATTATAGAGTGACTGACGGGAGTAGAACTGAAAAAGGTCACTGAAGCGATTACTACCGGCGTATCTTGGTGGGCCACTAATGAGGTAACATAAGACAAGGTGGATCTGGATCTATAAATACATATAACGGAACGAGAAAATTTCCGGCATACACATGTCCTACACAGCATCCGGCGACGACTCTGACTCCTCTAGTCCCGGTAAGGCATAAGTGTGGTCCATATTAGTACTAAACTAGATCCCACAGTTCGGCCTCGCCTCGGCCTGCGCCGGTTGGAGTAGAGGGCTATGCCACTGTTGGAGATCTTTGGGGAACGTGACCCTGCGAAGATCTATCATGTTGGTCCTAATCACTCTGACCCCTGGCTGGACTATTACACATGCCATTGAGACCACCTATATGCCCCAGTGACGTCGACTACGGATAGGGCAAAGTGGAACGGTAAATATGCTCTACTATGACCCCTCTTCTGCTCCGAACTTTTGGTCGTGATCTCGCGAGGGCCTTGACGTCCCCAGCTGACCATACCTACTCTCTTGCCTCTTGCTGTGGAGGTGGGGTCTAGGTGGTTTTGTTTGATAATCGTGGCCTGGGTCCTTTGGTCTACTTTTGCACATCACTCGGTCTAGTCCTTCGGCACTTTCTGGCTTACCCTTTCTATCTCTCGTTTTCTTTGCCATGATTCCCTTGATATTCTTGGAATTCTTGAGCCGGGAAATATCCATGTCCTCTCAATGGGAAATTTAGCTGTAATACAAGTCTCTACATATTCTTGATTTAGCCCCATGTTCAGTGTACCCTGGCTTGTATAGTATCTACAAAGGTTGAGTGCATATCGGGCCAGAAATCAAATCTCATAAATCTCTCAAACACTCATCGAGCCCTACTCCAGATGCAAAAATTGATATGCTCGGGCTTGTCGGATTTCCCACGACAAATAATGATCGGGAAGGCCTATGAAAAACTGGGCAAGGTCGGAGGAGACACATCCCTACCTAGGGACCTTTCACAACTCTCGTACCAAAACGCGCAATATCCCATAGACAGAAATACTACTAACTCAGCGGCGGGCGAGGTGTGGCATGCATCACCCTAAAAATTTGTTGCAAGTGTTCAGTCATGAGGGTCCCAATCCCGGTCCGTCCATATAAGTGGGGAACTCAATACGAGAAACTCTCGGACCCTCGAACTACCTTGTCCTCACGAAGATTTCGAGATTCGGGTGCCATTGTGATGTTGTGCAACCATCATACGAGATAGCATGTAAGCACTCCTAACCTCACAGTCGGACGGCTATTAAGCGTTGGAGCGGTGCCGACACATCCTCCATTACGGACCGGATCTTGGCATAGCCGGAGGGCCAGGGAGGGCGAGATGAAGTCTCCCTGTCGCCATCCAGTGGGCTAACCACCGGCGAGACACCTTTGCTAGTGCCCTCTCCTTACGCAATGTCCAGTCTTGCCAGTCGTGGTATGTCCACGGGTCTGACATTTTTCTATATAAACAAGAAGGTGGTAAGCTTGGGAACTCAACCTTATACTCTACCGTGCTATATACATTTGGAATAGAAAAAGATTAATGTCCTATCATACCTCGCAGCGTCTTGCCTATAGAATGTGGTGCACAACACATACATAGACACGACCACTTAGCATGACTTACGCAAACTCCACAGGATACGACCGACTACGATACCAAGTTTGTCACGCCCCACCTTGGGAGACAGGACTGGCACCTGGTGCCTTACTAGGATCACGAACAGACTTAACTAGGCCTGCCCTCGTGGTGCCGGGCTTACTCCTCAAATCAAGAAAAAAAGGGGCTATATCTCGGATTGTAAATACAACCTCCGGCCGACAAGGCCTTATAACCTACTACGCGTAAGGAAAATAGCTAACCAAAAACGAGGCAATAACGGGGAATCCTATGTGGGCCGACAAGACTATATGACACAGGACCCCATCTTCATCCCTCGCGGACGGCATACCCCTCCGTGGAGCGATGTCATCTCGTCACTGGTGAGCATGATACAACTAATAACCTAGGGTTAGTCATGGAGGGCTATATAGGGCATAGTCATTCCCAAACTAAACAATAGGATACTGGTCTCGGCTAATAACAATTAGCTACTCATAATTAATATGCTTCTGTTTCTCTTACTTGGATTTAAGCGAGTTATAACACTAAAGAAACTAACTTGCCGAAGGAATTTGCCTTAACATACCTGGATTGATGATTTCTACTTAACTGGTGAGTATTAGGTTTGTATTCAATAGCTTTTATCAATTGGAATCGTACTACTTGGAAAATGAAACTAATTTCAATACTAAATTAAACCACAAAACTATTTCTCTGCTAAATATTAACTATATTTCAACTTAACAAGCAATTAGAGAAAACTCATAATTTCTCGAATGTCCAGAAAGGGGAAATGCTTAGTGAAGCCTGTGATCATATAGAAATTGGTTGGAGCAATTCCGATGACTTTGACTCAGCGGGGTTACGATTTTTCTGGTTAATTTCATGAAAATAACTCCATAGCAATGCTCCCTATGACCTTAAACTTCAATACACGATGTTAATTTGAATTTGGGCAGCGTTTCATAGAAATGGCTGAATGGTCATCAAAAAACACTTCTCTCTCTTCTCTGGCTGAGGAACTTCTTTGGAAATGAGATGAATTAAAATAAAGGGCTATATATATATAGGGGCAGGAGATCGTGGTGATTGCCTCAAGCGGCCCAAGGTGCCAGACGCCTACGTGACTATCAAAGGCGCCAATGGCCTGGCGCATCGCTCCTCTCAAGGCGCCAATGGCCTGGTGCCTCGTGCCTCTCAAAGCGCCAGTGGCCTGGCACGCCGCGCGGTGTCCTATTTGGCGCGTCAGCGGCCCGGCCCTATGGCTGGACTTGCTCGTAGACATCGAGCTTCTTAACATACGTGAGTATCTTTTTATTTATTTCAAAAATAACGATGTACCTTTCCTATTCGTTAGTACATGAGATTATCCTCCCCCTTAGGAATATTCGACCTTGAATGTCTTCTTTGATTTACAGGAGTTGACTTTTGAGGACTATTTTGGAAAATTTTTGGCGAAGTCTCCCTTGTATTATGGACTATCTCTGAATCTTGAAATGCGAAGAAAAAGTCCAACACAAGTACTTTTACACGGCACTACAACAACTATTTTACAACAAGGCTAGAGTTAACTACATCATATATAAAAAACACAATCACGAAACGTCAGAAAGCCGAGATCAAAAATTTCATACATGGCATAATTTGAGTTTAAACACGGAACAAATTAGGATATTTGGATTTCATATCATCTTCACCTTCGAGTCATCTCCTCTCTATTCTTTGTTCCTCCACAATACCTTGACGGAAGTGACATGTTTAGTTCTCAACCTACAAACACAATCGATCCGATATAGCTACTAGAACATCTTCATAGGCTAACTCCTCGGTGACTTGGACATCCTCAAGCGGAACAACTCGGGATGGATCCCTTATGCACTTTCGTAGCATTGACAAATGAAAGACAAGGTGAATGGATTTCAACTCTGAAGGCAAATGTAGCTTGTATTCCACTTCACCTATTCTCTGGAGTATTCAATACGGCCCAAAAAACCTTGGGCTAAGCTTAACCTTTTTACCAAACCTCGTTACGCCCTTCATTAGTGAGACTTTCGAAACACCCGAGTTATCTACATTGAACTCCAAGTTCCTACGGCGTACATCGACGCATATGATTTCTGGCAGCTTTGAGTTGTCAACAGGCATTCTCTAATGAGCTTCACTTTCTGCTATGACTGATGGATCATGTCTTGTCCAATTAACTATGATTCTCATACCTCGAACCCACCAACTTAGGAGATCAACATTTCCTCCCATATAAAGGCCTTATAAGGAGCCATTTGGATTCTTCGAGTGATATTTGTTATTGTAGGCAAACACAATAAGGGGTAATGTTCATCCTAACCCTCGAAGTCTAGAAAACACGCCAGTAACATATCCTTGAGCTGAATGAATTACGTTATGCTTTTGTCCATACGTTTTGAGGGATGAAATGTTGTACTCAGATTAACTTGTGTTCCCAATCCTCTTTGAAAAGACTGCCAAAACCTAGGTGTGAATTGTACTCCTCTGTCGAGAAATAATAGATGTTGGGGCGTCATGTAATCTAACTATTTCCCTGATGTAAGCTTGGCATAATCCTCAGGCGAGAAAGTGGTCTTGAGGCGCGGAAAATGAGGCGGCTTCGTTAATGTTGTCAACAATCACCCAAATGGAAATCAAATATGTGTACAGTACGGGGTAACCACATGTCAAAAATCCATATTAGCGCCTCCCATTTCACAGTAAAGACCTTGCTTCTCTGTGTCCAATCCACAAGTTTTTGATGTTTGACTTTCAATTGTTGGAAATTCGGACATTGTGCTACAATTACCGCTTTATCTTCTTTGACCACCATTAGTATCTTGTGTTATGATACATCTTTCTTGAACCCGGATGAAGAGAGTAACACGAATAATGCACCTCTCCCATGATCTACTAGCGAAGTACTACTCATCTAGAACACAGAGGCGATCCCTATATCTCAAAACTCAGTGCTTGGTTTATATGAAATCCGCTACTTCTCCTCCCTTATCCTTATCTTTGAGCTAAACCGGGTTAGGGTCTTCATGCGGTGATATTTCACTTCTACAACTAGTGATGATACTGCAATATTCTGGATCACCACTCCACCGTCACCCGAGTCTACTAAACGAACAAGCTTGTCTAATTGGTGCAATTCTCGAGCCGAGATCGTTGTCCAGGGCCTCGAGATGTGCCAAACTCCCCATGGATTTGCGGCTAAGAGCATCTGCTACAACATTGGCCTTCACTGGATGATACAAAATATTCACATCATAATCATTTAATAATCCCTATAACAGTGGTGTTGTGTAGGTTCAACTCATACATTGATAAGATGTACCGAGACTCTTATGATCGTGAAAATATCTACGTGGATGCTTACAGATAGTGCCTCAATATTTTCAAGGCACGGATCAGTGCGGCTAATTCCAGGTCATGGGTGGGTTAATTCTTTTCATGCTTCCTCATCTCTCTTGAAGCGTAAGCAATAACCTTCATCTTTGCATCACCACACATCCTAGCCCAACGCTCGAAGCATCATGTGCTACCGCGTACCCATCGGTTATTCACAGTAGAAGCTAACGCGTGTTGATGCGAGCCTAATTTTCAACTCCTGAAAACTCTTTTCACATGCTTCGGTCGATGAAATTTAGCTACTTTCGTGGTTAACTTGGTCAAGGGCGACGAGTAGAAAATCCTTCTACAAACCTCATGTACTAGGATAACCCAGAAACTCGTACCTCAGTCGATGGTAGGTCTAGGCCATGTATTTACTACTTAAATCCTTACGCGAATCTACCTATATGCCAACATCGACTCAATCTGGCCCAGGCCACTAAATTCAGAAAAAAATTAATATTTAGAAAACTTGATCTAGCAGTATGAATTTTGAGCCTTTGTTCGTAGATGATCTCGGTGATCGCACTCTCAAGCCGAATACACCGGGATATCATCGATAAATACTATCAAAAACAGAGACCGAATCTGGTCACAAGATGTTGTTCATCAAATCCATGAACACTGCTGGTGAATTCGTCAACCCAAAGAACATGACTAAGAATTCAAAGTGGCCATGCTTGGTCTGACGGTTTTGGAATATCGGAGTCTCGCGAACTGAACTGACGGTACCCAAACCTTAAATCCATCCTTGAGAAATACTTCGCCCCTTGTAGTTGATCAAACAAGTCATCTATTCTGGGAAGTGTATACTTTTTCTCAATAGTGACTTTATTTAACTACCGATAATCTATACACATACGGAGCGGAGCCATGCTTCTTTCTCACAAATAGGGCCAGTGCACCCACGGAGAAGTACTTGGCTTGATGAATCCTTTATATAACAGATCTTTCAATTGTTCTTTCAATTCTCTAAACTTGGAAGGAGCCATTCGGTATGAAGGAATGGAAATTGGCTGAGTACCAGGTAGTACATCGATAGAGATCAATTTCACGCTCAGGGTCCAACTCCTTGTTAGTACGTGTTGTTATATCGCGAGATTAGAAAATTTTCTGTAAACAAAAAATAAGGTGGTAAGCTTGGGAACTCAACCCTATACCGTACACAGCTATAGCACTACTGGAAGAGAAAAAGACTAACCGTCCTATCATGCCTCGAAGCCTCACACTTCTATAGAATGTGGTGCACAACATATCCATAGACAAGACTCTACCGCCGCATGGCTTGCGGACACCTTTGGGGATATGACTTTGCTTTCACGGTACCAAGTTTGTCACGCCACACCTTGGGAGACATGACTGGCACCCTGAGTACTCTAGGATCTGGGCCAACTAAGCTAAGATGTGCACTCCTGGTGCAAGTGTACTCCCCAAATAAAGACCTTATATCCACGTAAGGGAAAACAACTCACTAAGCAGAGGCAATAATAGGGAATCCTATGAGGCCCAGACAACAACTGACATGATGTCTAGTTATTACTGTGGTAAATCCAGTGCTAGGTGAAACTATGCCGATAAGGCCGCGATTAATAGCTAAACAAGGCCCCACAAGTACAACACGTACATAAAAAATGGGCCCCACAGACCATTAGCTAACCACGGGGAAATAGAAGCAATCCTCCAAGCCTCTAGGAGTAATATGATGGTCGGGACAGGGCCCTAACCTACCCATTAACTCAACAATCAAGAGTAAACCTTCTATCTATAAGCCCCAGAGAGATGAGCCGACTCTTCTACAAATCACAATTTGGAAGCTAAGAGGGATACGTTTCTCGTCTATCTATACCTTTAGGCAAGTAATGCGGCGCCTCGAAAGGGCGTCGTATAATATATACTCGGTGCTAGATACTACTCCTATGCATGCACATTGCTCATAGTCATAATCCGAAACATACTTGGTTTGCATGGGCTAGTTGAAAATCATAAAAATCATAGTCAAACTTGTCATACGTGTACTATCCATGAAAATAATGATGTTGAGTCAGCCATGATACATAAACTTGAGATCCATGAAATCATACATAATTGCGTAAAAACATCATGACTTGAAAATCATAGGTTCATGAGAGATACTTATAGAAAACATGCATTTCATAATCATAAAACATAGATTGAATCACAAGAGAATAGACTTCATAGAAGATCATGAGAGCTTTCATCAAGTGGGTCTAACACTAGAATATCATAAAAACTTGTTTGGGGACTTGAATTCATGGAATTGAGATGGAAATTTGGGAAAGAAAATTGGAAGAAATCCCCCATTCAAGACCCTATATACCTGGAAAACTTGATGATTCCTTTACTTGTCTTGAAGACCCAATAGAAATTGGGATGAAGATGATGGAGAACCCTAGCTTTGCCTTGAGAAGAGAAACCCAACCTATGGTGTTTGAAAAGAGTGAGGTCTTAGGCTTAAATTAACTGTTTAATAAGACCTTTAGGAACCCTAAAGCGATGTCACTTAGGAGTTAAAACCATAGGATTTTAACAAAAATATCCTAGAAGCGTGAACTTAAGTGGGCGGTGGAACCAGCCCGGCCATACTTGGTCGTTGGTACATACAATTATCCATTGTATCCTCCTATTGTTTCCTACCCATAAATCTAATTTTGAAAATAGGGCTTGGGGGAATAGAAAATCATGAATTGTTTCCTACCCATAAATCCTATAATTTTGAAAATAGGGCTTGGGGAATAGAAAATCATGAATTTGTTTGAAGAAGGGGCATATGGGTGAAAGAACCCATCATTGATAAGCCCATATACCTGGAATTTGACAATCACCAGCTGGCCTTGAAACCCCAATTGAATGTAGGAGGAACTTGAGCAAGAACCATAGAAAATATTAAGAGGCTTTTTAGAGACTTGATTCTTCAATGAAGAGTGTTAGGAGAGGAATGGATGATCTAGGGTGAATAATACCCTTAAAACACTCTTACCCAAGCTTAAAACGATATTGTTTAGGACTTAGGAGCTTAGGATTTATGAAAATACCCTCAATGATTTTGCAGGAAAAACCTCATTGCCTATCATAATGGTTTGTACCACAAGTCATACCTTAAAGCAACGACCCATACTTTCCTCCCATTGCCAGATCGTACCTATTACCCCACTCTCTTATTCTTTCCATGGACTCTTACAATGACTCGTAGTTTTCTACTATGGGTCATACCATCACTCGTATGACAGGCACCTGGACACCCACTAACATGATACGACTCCTGACCACTAGTCGCACCTCGAGACGATAGGCTATTGGACACATTCGGTTCGATTGTGACAAATTTCCAACTCCTATGCTTCTAACCATGGGTGTAAACATTAATCATTATTTCTTACAATGAGTCATACCATGACTCATATTACCCACGTAGGCACACCAAAATCAAACAATGACTCTTGACAATGGCCTGTTACAGGGACCAACGAGTTGTACCATGACTCGTCGTCCCAGTCATTTTTGTTCAGAGATAAACCATGGCTGGTGACTATGAGTTGTCATATCAACCAACGGGTCATACCTTGTCTAGTTAATTTAGGACCTGTCAACCATAAGCTTACCACGACTCAATCCCACGACCTGTTATTCTGCACCACGACTCGTACAATGAGTTATCTTGAGATTTTTATTCAAATTTTATCTGCTGATAATATTTCCAATCCTGCATCTAGTTGTTAGAACTCGAAATTTTTTATGATGATTATCAAATATTTATATGTCATATTAATGGAATTATGGGTTGTATGTTGGCCTTAGGTGAGGAGGGAAACATGTGAAAGGGGAAAAGCAAAGAGTATGCGAAGTTTGTAAGTAAGGGTCAATTTTAAATGGACATATCTCCAGATATATAATGATTCATAAGTCCTATAACCTATAAAATGAAAGATATTAGAGTCTCGTTTACAATGGAAAAAAACCACTCGTCAATCGGACTTCGGAGTAAAAAGTTATGCTCGTTTGATGATAGCACTATCGGCTGGAAAAAGCGCCCATGCACATGGGCACCGCCCAGTCCTTGGCCAGCTCGTCTATATGAAGTAAATTTGAGCTAGAAAGCTCATTTCTACTCCATTTTTAGTTGATTTTTTTAGAATTCAGATAATTCAGAACTCTATCCAATGGTGAAAACGAATCCCAGGTAAGAATTTGTATGGATTGGTCAAATGTCCTTATAGTCAAAGCTTGGAAAGGATTTCTTATGTCGTAAGCTTCTAATCGTCGAGTTAATGCATTTTTGGCTGCCAAGCTGCTGTATTTTTGGGCAGCAGGTAGGTGAAGTTCTACCTCCATATTGGTGAGAGTTGAGTACAAAAGGAGGTAGGTGCTTTTACTTCTTAAATTATCATGAATTAACAGGTTATGTTGGAAGTGAAGTTGGAACTTATGTGTTGCTTGGGTCTGTGTTGTTGCTGCGGTTTGACAGCATGGTTACTACGTTTTTTGAACAGAATTTGGCTGAAGAGGAACACCATATGGGCAGGGATTATACACAAGTGAAAGGTAAGTCTTCCTAATTGGTTTATCCGCTAAAACTCGTAAGCTAAAGTAAGGAAATGAAACAAAGTCGATATTTGTTTTATGTGATATTTGACTGAGGTTACTGCCCGTTTATGTGAGGCTGTTACAGATATATATATGCTGGAATTTATCCAAAAGATGGAAGGAATACACCACATCGTTTTGGAAGTTAAACACCAAAAGCACGTAAATGAAACTCTCTTTAATTGCCTCAAGTTTTAGACGCCTAAGGTACGTAGAATTGCTGAAAATTATATTGTGATGTGGCTGTTTGGTTGTACGTTTTGGGAAAAGTATTGTGACTGGGATCTTGGAATAAACCATTCCTCATTCCATGAAGTGTAAGTAAGGAAGTTGAAGGTGTAGGAGTTGCTAGCAAGCGGAATAAATTGGCTAAAAAGACGCGACGAAGCGAGGTATGTAAAGGCGTCCCTATTGTTATTTTCCAAGCACGAAATCTTGTTGTTGATCGGGCCAATGTTCCTATGTTTTGAGTTCCTATTGAGGCATACATGATTCTGCCCATGGTACTAGAAATACTTTATAGAAATCTTGAGAGTTAAATATACTTGAAGTGAACGAACGTGATGTGAAAGGCGTATTTTTTACGATTATTGTTGTAGTTGTAAATCGAGTCTGAAGTCCCCTCAGTGTGTGCACCGTGAGCTAGTCCTTTATATTATGTAATGCATGTGATATCAAACGTGTTCAAAGTTCTTGTTGCTAAATGAAATTGATAAAAAGGGCAAGACGACGACACACGAACGAACTTAATGCTAGAAAATAATTTTAAGCTAGATAAGGGCATGTTTGTAATTCAGCTCTCAGCTCTACATATATGTTAAGTGTTATGACAAATAACTCCAAGCTCCAAGTTATAAGTCCCATGTTTTCCTGCAAATAAGGCAAATGAATTGAGAACTGTATGTGCTCATCGACGTGATAAG
>JACEIK010013189.1:16792-27559 GCA_018107945.1 Datura stramonium | reverse complement strand
TGATATATTAATGGAATAAACCGAAGTTGGGGGCATATATATAATTGGGACTATAAGTCGCATTCAGGGAATGCGATTTATAAGTCGCATTCCTGGAATGTGATTTCTAAGTCGCACTGCTGGAATGCGATTTATAATTCGCATTTTGCCTTGCGACGTGCCGACTTGGCGCTTGTCCGATCTTTTCCCGGGCTTTTTTATTGCATGTATGGCATTCTAAAACTCTTAACAACCATGCGAATAGACCATCTATATGTCAAGAATTTATAGGGTGTAACACCATTGCAATACTAAAATGGTTTAACTTTCCTATTACTTTCCTCCAACAATGATACTTTTGCAAGGCAATGATCACTTATTCCTTCTAGGAAATACTTTAATTTGCATGAAGGCATAGCATCCAACAAATGATACTTTTGCAGCGCAATAGTCACTATTGTTTTCATTCCAAGTGTATCTTTTCCCATGCTAAGGTAATTCAACTAGCAAGTAAGTGTCTATACACGTTTAAAATCCATTACTTTAGATCAAATTACTAGATTCCATCCTATTTTGTCTTTCATCATTTAGTGTTGAAGGAATACATTTCTGAAATAAGAAACTTCAACTGCAAGGGTATGTAAACCACTTCACAAGTTATCACTTCAGTAGTCATACTAATAAAAGTGATATTCTAGATAAGATATGTATTTCAATCCACCAAATAGTCTCTCAGCTATTTTCTCAATCCCATTCTTCTTTATTTTTATTTCCTATAAGCCTATCAAGCCTACCTTTTCAACAGTGCAAAGAAGTTGTACTTTCTTCTACTTATTAGGCCCATTGAGCCCCTCTAAAATTCGACATAACATATTAACCATTCCAAGATAAGGCTATGGTTTGTCCTCTCACATTTCTACCATTTTGATGTGTCAACTGCGTGCCAGTAGCTACTTTATGTATTACACAAAATGAATTAGAATTGACAACATGTTCTTGTTTCAGTTGTTGGATCCTACTAATCTTCATTGGCGGCACCCATCCTTCAGTATTATTGTCATGACCCGAACATAGGCCCAGACCGAGATAAGGGACAAAGAACCCCGAGAGGCTCCAAATAGACCAATGGAATGAACATAACATCTAAAGGTTAACATAATAAATGTGAAAATCTAACATTTGAAATAACGAAAGTCTGAAAATCCTATAACATTTGAACAACAAAAAACATAATACAGATCTGAAGTTGAATACATGCTATGTTTGATAAGCCTCTATAACCTGATGAGTTGGTAGGGCAAGGCCCCAACTAACTCACTACCAAACTGAAACTAAAATTACTAATACAAGCTGATAAAAAGGTCCTCGAAGGATTAGGACTCACCAATAGGCTGGATAATGCTAACTCTAAGGATCTGACTAATGGCTGGACTAGGCCTGAATATCTGAACCTATATAACTAAACGATACAACATAGATTATGCGGTTAGTACTTTGAATGTACTAAGTATGAAAAGTAAGTAAAACTTTAAGTAAGTAAAAACTAAAATATGCATATAATAAAATATATTCAAGATAAGATTCTGAGAGTAAGGCTTGCATGCTATTATCTGAAAACACGATTTAAACATGACTAAGTATCATAAATGATTAGAATGACCCAAAGCTGAAATTGGTAATCATAAGTAACGCTGAACATTGGGTCAAACCTGCTGAAAACATAACATCATGACTGATGAAAATGCATAACTGAAATCATGAGGAACAATGGGAGACTCGTCATATAACCAACATTACCACGATAGAGCTTACGTGGTGCCAACTATTACACTCAAGTGGGCAGAGCCATCCAAAGTCTTTCTAGGGCTAAGGGCGCTACCATGATATCGATATCAAGCTAAAGACACCTCAGGAGCAGGGAAATCTCACAAGGGAGGTCCCATATAATCTGAATATACCTACATTGGCATGTAGTTTTAAGGCATAAGGTTTACTGAACCCTTAGTCTACTAGGTGGAAGACACTACTACAAAAATCATGCATATGTTCTCCATCAATTTTCAACGAAGCTGAACCATAGTCTTTCGGCGAAGCTGAATCATAAAATAATATACATGATTTGAAAACATAACATGAGGAGCCTTGGCTCAAACCATACCACAAGCTTATAAGTTAAAATCTAGATCCAAAACCATGTAGTAAGCTAATAAAATAAAATTAAAATAAAGCATGAAACATACATGATCATATGGGCTTGCCTAAACTTATACATTCTTTGGGATAGTCAAAATGATGGATATAAACATGGGTAATTTGAAATAATGCTTTCATCATAAACATCTCATCATCCTTAAAAACATAGATCATAATCTCAACTCTTCATGAACTTTCATGATTGGGCATCATATTTGTAAAATTTTGAAATTAAAATTTGTAATTGAAATCATTATAAAACATACCCAGTTAACTTAAAACAACATTAGAAACTTGAATAGATTTTACCCATGATAGATACTTAGAGAATTTCACAAATTGGGTTAAAATCCCATAGATTCATCAACTTAGAATTCCATGAAATAGGAGAGGTTTTGGGAATGGATGGGAAGGAATTCTCCCATTCCTAATCCTACATACCTGGATACTTTTAATTTCACAACCTCTCTTGAGAATCCTAGTGAATTGAGGAAGAACTTAAAGAGTCCTCTAGTTGATATTCAATGGACTCCTTGATCTTGCATGCATGGAATGTGGAGGTTCAGAATAGGTTAAGCACCCCTAAAACCGTTCTAACTGAGCTCAAAACGGCATAGTCTAGGACTTAGAAGCTTACGAATTATGAAAACACCCTTACTGAAACGCAGGGAAAATTCATACTGCAGTCACCACAAGGGACAACATGACTAATGATATACCTAATGACTCGTGGTGACCCAGTCGTGAAGTACACTGCCCCAAATTTCAAACTTCAAATCCTTCTCCTGACCACGACCAACTCCACCATTTGTGGAGACACTTCAGGATCATGGCTGCCTCTCATGCCATCTCTGGAAAAGTGAACCCTAAATCCTTTACCCTCTTGACCACGACTTGCATAACAAGTCATTGGCCACATCATGACCCATCACTCCTTTTGTGGTCATCCCTAGACCACCAATCATTGCCAACTCCCACTTCACTTCACGGGTCACTTCACGACTAGTGAAGTCTCCTCACGGGTCACTGGACGATTTTTCTTGTGACCTGGTGCAGAATTTTCTGCTTTCTCTATTTGAACCCTCGGGTTTGATCTTAGGGCTTTCGGGGTATTACAATATCTCCCCTTTGAGAACATTTTTGCTCAAATGTGAATGAACATACTGAAAAGCTGGGGAATAGAACTAACATCTTAAATACTGAACATCTAAAGCTAAAAACTGATGGAGTGACTGAGTCCGAGATGAAAATATGACTGAACTGAATTCATGAATCACACATACATGCATTAACATGAAAGAAACTAGAACACATAAACTTAACATGAAACTAAATAGTGTACTAAGGAGGAAACTGATACCTCAAGCTGGGATTGAAATGGAAAGGATATGCGGGTATTTAGCCATCATATCTGCTTCAGCTTCCCGCGTAGATCCTTCAACATGTTGATTCCTGCACAATACCTTTATTGAAGCTACTTCTTTATTTCTTAACTCCCAAACTTGACGATCAAGTGTTTCAACCAGAACCTCTCCGTAGCTAAAGCTATCATTCACACCAACACTCTCCAATGGGACAACCAAAGCTGGATTATCCATGCACTTGTTTAAAAGCGACACGTGGAAAACTGGATGTACTAGAGCCAATTCTGAGGGTAACTCCACCTCGTAAGCCACCTTTCCAACACATCTCATAATCTTGTAAGGTCCAACACACTGGAGACTAAGTTTCCACTTCTTTCCAAACCTTATTACTCCTTTAATGGGAGACACCTTCAAAAACACCCAATCATCAACTTCAAACTCAAGTTCTCTCCTCCTCACATATGCATAGGACTTTTGGCTACTATAAGTTGTTTTCAACCTTTCCTCGATAAGCTGAACTTTCTCCATGGCCTCATGAACTGAATCTGGTCCTATCAACGTAGCTTCACCGACTTCGAACCAGCCAATAACCAATCTACATCTCCGCTCATAAAGATCCTCAAACGGAGCCATTTGAATGTTGGAATGGTAAATGTTGTTATATGGGAATTTGATGAGAGATAAATGATCATCCTAACTACCCCAGAAATCAACCACTCACGCACTCAACATATCCTCAAGATTCTGAATGGTCCGTTTAGCCTGACTTTCTGTTTGCAGATGAAAAGATGTACTAAGCTTGACCTGAGTACTAAGTCCCTTATGAAATGATCTCCAAAACTGGGAGGTAAATTGAGTACCTATATCTTATATGATTTACAAGAGTACTCCATGCAACCGAACTAACTCCCCAATGTACAATTTTGCATAATCTTCCACTGAATCAGTAGTCTTGACATGTACAAGATAAGTTTCTTTAGTCACAACCAATATAGAATCATACTGTCGACGAGTACGAGGCAACCTTATAATGAAGTCCATATTGATTTCCTCCTACTTCCAAGTAGGGATACTAATGTCTTGAAGTACACCTCCTACTCTTTAATGTTCCACTTTCACTTGTTGGCAATCCGGACACTTAGCCACAAACTCTGCTATTTCCTTCTTGATGCCATTCCACCAATAGACTTCTCGTAGGTCACGATACATCTTGGTGGAACCTGGGTGTATAGATTATCTAGAACCATGAGCATCATGCTACATCTGTTCTCTCAAATCACCAATGATCGGGACACACTAATGACCCTGATATCGTCGTATCCTATCTCCCCCTTGGGAGAAAACTTCAACCTTCTAATTCTGAACAGCTTCCTTCAACTTTATAAAAATAGGATCCTTGTATTTTCTATCCTTTACTTCGATCCCCAAGGAAGATTCTAATCCATTCGGCAAGAAGGTCAATACCAAAATTGATCTCTCGCTCGGGAGGAATTCCCAGTAGATCATCTGGAAACACTTCTAGATATTCACACACTACAGGAACTGATGGGATAGTCAGATTTTCAGATATAGCATCCTTAACCCTAACTACATGGTACACACAATGTAATACCCCGAAAGCCTTAATATTTGACTCGAGGGTTGAAATGGAGAAAATGGAAATTTCTGCACCAGGTCACAGGACGAGCCATCTAGTGACCCGTGAGGTGCACCATGATTTGTTAGGTGACTCGTGAAGTGATGGGAGAGTTGGCTCATTTTTCAAAATTTGGGGTTGACCACGAGACAATCCACCACTCATTATTAGGGTAACGAGTCGTGGAGTCGGCCGTGGTCAGGAGCTGGCTTGAAGGTGGAGAGTTTGGGCAGTGAACCTAATGACTTGTCACCATGAATTTTCCCTCAGGCAATGAGTCATCCAGTCCCTCGTTGAGACTGACACTGTGTTTTTCCGTATGAATTTATTAAGGGCTTTTACATATTTCAAAAGTTCGTAAGAACTAAACTACATCATTTTAAGCCCAGATAGTTGGGTTTAAAGAGGATTAACTCATTCTTAACCTACCCCTCTCCATGCATGCAAGCCTAGAAGTTCCTAAGGGTGATCAAGCCTAGAAACTCATAATTTGGGCTTTCAAGAGGGGTGTGAAATCAGAAGTATTTGGGGAATGTAGGGTTATGAATGGGTATATCCATCCATTCCCGCACCCAATCCTATCTCAAATTCATGGAAATTCTAGTTGATGAATCTTTGGGGTTTTAACCTAACTTGTGAATTCTCTAAGTATCTATCATGGGTATACTCTATTCATATTTCAAATGTTGAATTATGATTCATGGGGATGTTTTATAATGTTTTCAATTACAATTCATGTTTTCAAATTTTTACAAAGTATGATGCCCAATTATGAAAGTTCATGAAAAAATGACATTATGATCTATATTTCTAAGTATGATAAGATGTTTATGATACAAGTATGATTTCGAATTACCGATGACTATATTCATGTTTTTGACTGTCAAAGTTTATTTCAAGTATGTTTATGTTTGGCCAAGCCCATATGATCAAGTATGTTTGATGATTTATCTCAAGTTCATGGTATTAGCTTACCACATGAACTTCAGAGTCTAGACTCCCACTTTTTTCAGCTTGTGGTATGGTTTGATTCAAGGCTCCTCATGTTATATTTTCAGATTATGTATATCATGTTATGATTCAGCTTCGGTCATTAGACGATGGTTCATATTCGTTGAAAAATGATGTAGAGCATATACATGTTTTTTTTGGAGTAGTATCTAACACTGAGTATGCTAAGGGCCCGTCAACCTTGTGCCTTAGAACTATGCACCAACGTAGGTATGATTAGATTATTTGGGACTGCTCTTTTGAGCTTTCCCTGTCCCAAGGGGCCTTCAGCTTGATATCGATATCATGGTAGCGTCCTTAGCCGTGGAAAGGTTTTGGATGAATCTGCCAACTTGAGAGTAATAGTCGGGACCACATAAACTCTATCATGGTAATGTCGGTTATAAGACGAGTCTCTCATTGTTCC
Organism: Datura stramonium; assembly: GCA_018107945.1. Classification (NCBI taxonomy): domain Eukaryota; kingdom Viridiplantae; phylum Streptophyta; class Magnoliopsida; order Solanales; family Solanaceae; genus Datura; species Datura stramonium. The sequence goes on along the minus strand of JACEIK010013189.1, from coordinate 20,970 downwards.
GCATGATTTCAGTTATGCATGTTCATCAGTCATGATATTATGTTTTCAGTAGGTTTTAACCAATGTTCAGTTTTACTTATGAATAATTAGTTTCAGCTTTGGGTCATTCGATTTAATTATGATATTCAGTTATATTTATAACACCACATAAAAATTTTGGTGATTATTTTATGTTTTTATTCTTGATTAAGGAAACTACGGGTTTTATATTGGACTTAGATGACTAGGGAAATATGTACGAACGGAAAGTCAAAGAGNTACGAACGGAAAGTCAAAGAGTATGTGAAGTTCATAAGTAAGGGTCAAATTTAAATGACCATATCACCCATATATAATGAATTAGAAGCCCCAGGTCCTATCCAATTAAAGGTCTTTGAGTCTAGTTTTCAGAACATCAAACCTCTTGTCAATCGGAGTTCGTAGTAAGACGTTATGGGCATTTTACCGAAGCATCCTGAGCGGTGATGCGGGCATGACGCCCTAGCGCCTCCACCGCCCTATTTACTTAAAATTTGATTTTTCACTTGTAGAAAACATTTTCATCTAAATCTAAATCGACTAGCTTCCTAAGTATTCCATTTATCTCTCCATTCGAGCAGTTAGGACAAAGAAAATCAAGGAGGAATATCAAGCAAAGTCCAAGCAAATCAGAAGATAAGTTGAGATTTCTTTTCCAAGTGTGCTAGGGGCTGTTTTGGAGCTCGTTTTGGAAAGGTTTTGAAGGCATTGTTCTACGTTTCAAAATCTGTTTGTACTGCCTATATATCCATCCTTGAGTAGGTGTTAAAACCAGGAGGAAAGGTATGGATTTTGCCCCTTTTAAACCTCTCAAATTGCAAACAGAAAATCTGGAAATTGGCAGCTCAGTGAGCTGCCGATGGACTGTTTGTGAGCTAAGTTTGCTCTTTTTCCGTAGGCTTCTTGGCTGTTTATCTTTCTAGAATTATACTTCATATTGAGGGGAATAATTATAGAAAAAATAAGGTAAAAATTTCCTCTTTTTTCCCCCTCAAAAGTTAGTGAAAATTAGTTGAGAAAATGGCTAAATGTTGTTGATGTTGCCATGTGTTGTTGTTGCTATTGTGACTGTCTTTTATTAGTTATATTGGGCTGCATTTTGTGGTACAAATTAAGATTTTTGTTGGCCTATAAACCACTGGACTAAGGAGGTTGAAAGATGATAATTGAAATAGGAAATCGGCTAGAGAAAAGCTCATTGGAGAATTGTATGTAAGGCGCCCTGTCCATCATTCTTTTAAGCACGATTCATGCGTTGTGAATCGAATGAGCCAGAAACCTATTCAAAAGTATTGAGGCCGTATGTTAAACATCATTTAATCTTTAATGTTTCATGTTTTTATTGAGGTTAAATGTTAAGATTATGCCTTGCCGAAGTGAGCCATCAAAAGTGTGATATTGTGTTGATTGTTGTTGTAGTTGTACATTGAGTTGGAGACCCCTCAGTGTGGGCATTGTTAGCTGGTCCTTACTGTATGTTATGTGTGTGTGTGTGTCTCTCTATCTCTATATATATGATGCTAAATGTGTTTAAAGGTCTGGTTTCTAACTGAAATTGGTGAAATAGCTAAGATGATGACGTGTAAGCGATTGTAAGCCAAGTAAGGACATTGCAAGCTATTAAGGGTAAACGAGCTTATTGAAATAGGATTGCATAGTTATGGTTGTCCTTTATCTTATGTGTATGTTATGAAATAGGCCAGGCTAAGGGGAGATTTCATAATCCCTTTCCCTTAAGCCGAATGACAAGCTAGCTAGTATCCGAGCTCTAATGTCCTTCAAACACGATCTGTAAATCTTGTGAAAACTCTTAGGTCATCCGTAGTTCCTTATGATTTATACATGTTTTTAATACATGCATTTAAGTTTTATTTTCTATCTTTACATGTTATATGTTCTCACTTGAAGTTATGCATTACAAAGGAGGTCTATGTAGGCCACATGTTTAGTATTTGTCATTTCTATGCTATACATATTAAGTTGGTCCAGTATAAGCCATATCAGCTCCATTTATGAATTTATTTAAGATTTATTGATTTTACAACGGTGTGATGCACCGGCTGGAGGTATTTTATTTCACCTGGTTGTGGTACACCGGTTCGACGGATTTTACCCTAGTGTGGTACACCAGCTGGACGGATTTTACCCTGGTGTGGTACAACGGTTGGAGGCATTTGTATTTTTACCCCAATGTGGTACACTGGATGGACAAATTGTATATAGATTTTATGATCGGCTGGCCGCTGGCATTTCAATTATAGTCTTTATTGTGAATTAGTTGATTGCATTTACACTTCAATAATGAGTTATTGACAGGTTTTTGCTTACAGGATTTCAGGTTTTTACTATTCCTTTTTTTTGGCCCACTTATCATTTTTATCTTACATGTTTACAATTTTTAGCCTTATATACCAGTACATTTTATTCGTACTGACGTCCCTTCATCTTGGGATCGTTCCTGCAATCATACTGCAGGTACAGACCGAGGTTCAGATCATCAGAAACTATAGGAGCTAGATTTCAGAAGAATAGTGGTATGCTCCTCTCTTCCATGAGCCATGTCCTAGTTTTGAATATTTTGAGTTTTGTGTACAGCATGGGTAGGCCAGGGCCCTGTCCCATGCATTTCAGTTTTTTTTACTTTGTAGAGGCTAATGTGGACTAGTTTACATAGTAGTATTGGTTATGTAGTCGTGTTGGTTTTCCATTTCTCTGCTTTGCTTTATTATAGCCTTGTCGGCTTTCTAGGTTGCATATTTATAATTGTCAAGGCATTATGGGTCCATCATTTATCTTCAAAGGTTGTTACAGGTGCCTTCATCAGCCTTATTCTTACATTTATAGATGCTATATCATCGGCTTCTCGATCAATCATGAATCGAGTGCCAGTTGCACCCTACCCCAGTTTTGGGGCGTGATAGACTTGGTATCAAAGCGAAGTCGTATCCTAGGGAGTCCACAAAGCCATGTCTAGTAGAGTCTTGCTTGTGGGTATGTTTTGCACCATAATTATATTCAGGAGGCTACAGGACATCTAGGAATTTTTTCACTTCTTTTACTAATACTTCATGCTATAGGGTGAGGTCATAAGTACTGTGATATCTAAATCGTGTTATTGTTTCAGAGTATTCTTGTGACAAGGAAGATGACTACGAGGTTGATTGGCACAACCGTTGGAGTGGGTACTAGTCGCCCTCCAGTGGATCAGGGAGATGGGTCAGAGGCTTAGAGTGGGTCTCCTAGCCCAGGTATTACAGTTCCTTCACCACCGGTTAGAGCAATGGCAGATAGACCTCCATCTCCTCCTGCATGAATAGTACCTGAGGGTAGTAGAGTGGCAGACATCCCGCACCTGTGGTACCTCTAATTTTTTTGGAAGTACAGGGTCTTGAAGAAGGATTTTAGTTGATGGCTTGTATAGCCACAGGTCAAGAGCGGCGATTGGAGGCGATGGAGAGACATAGAGGCCAGACAACTAAGAGTTCCAAGGCCCGAGAGTTCATGAGCTTTAGCCCTCCTATATTCACCGGATCAGACCCGAGTAAGGATCCTCAGGATATTATTTATCAGACATATAGGGTGTTAAAGGTGATGCAAGCAACAACGACTGAGGAAGTAGAGTTGGCGGCCTTTAGATTACATGATGTGCGTATATTATGGTATGAGGCTTGGGCTCGTTCTAGAGGAGCCGATGTACCGCCAACTGAGTGGGAAGATTCTCCGAGGCCTTTATGCACCGTTGCTTGAACCTGAACGTCAAATCCATTTGCGAAGAAGAGTAGCTCTAGAGAAAAAGCTGAAGAGACTTCAAGAAAAGGTACAACAACAACAACCTGCAGGACAAGCACAATTGTCACCGGAAGCAATGGAAGCCAGACCAGTTCGCGAAGTGGCAATCCCACAAGCGACTAATGTGAACTCTAGTATCCATAAACCGGAGCCTGGAGAGAACTTTGAGCTTAAACAGAACATGGTGCATCTGGTACATTCTAGTGGTCAATTCACTGGGATGGCACATGAGGACCTGCAACAGCACTTATAGAACTTTCTAGAGATTAGTGATGATGAGCCCGCAAGTGTACGGGTTGTACAAGTAATACAGTGGCCCTTTTTAAGAACCGGAATGTCGAACCCACAGGGACTGGACCAATTCAGCTAAC
>JACEIK010013188.1:15770-27560 GCA_018107945.1 Datura stramonium | reverse complement strand
ATTGATAGTTCCATGCTTATTCCATTGCAAATCGTAGGCTCGCATGATTATCTGGTTTTAACTCTATGTTGCTCCTACGTAATTTCAGAATATTTCGTTGACCCAAACTCAGACTTAATTATTCTTCAATCGAAAATGTCTATCACCAATACTTTAGATATTTAAGATCACATTAGAAATGGATAGTTAGAGGAATGGGTCCAGTCCCCGTGGGTTCGACAATCCGGTTCGACAGTCCCGCGTGACTCCCTTCATGACTCTGAGCAGTTTTCAACCGGTCCCTTATCAACTGAACCTTTACCATAGCCTCATGAACCAAATCAGGCCCTATCATAGCTGCTTCACCAACCTCATACCATTCAATGGGCGATCTATACCTTCATCCATAAAGAGCCTCGAACGGTGCCATCTAGATGCTGGAGTGATAGCTGTTATTGTAAGCAAACTCAATCAAAGGCAAGTGATCATCCCAACTACCTTTAAAGTCCATCACACAAGCTCTCAACATGTCCTCGAGAGTATGGATTGTCCGCTCCGCCTGACCATCTATTTGCGGATGAAATGCTGCGTTGAGTTTCACCTGAGTCCCAAGCCCCTTTTGGAAGGACCGCCAAAACCGAGATGTAAACTGAGTATCTCGGTCTGAGATGATAGAAAAGGGCACTCCATGTAATCGCACTAACTCCTGCATATATAGTTTGGCATAATAATCCGCTGAATCTGTGGTTTTGACCTATAGGAAATGTGCAGCCTTGGTCAACATGTCCACCACAACCCAAATAGAATTATAGTGTCGGCGAGTATGAGGTAGGCCTGTAATGAAATCCATATTAATCTCTTCCCACTTCCAAGTGGGAATTCTAATATCCTGAAGTACACCTCCCAGCATTTGATGCTCGACTTTCACTTGCTGACAGTTCGGGCACTTGGCTACGAATTCTACAATATCCTTCTTCATGTTGTTCCACCAATATATATCCCGAAAATCATGATACATCTTGGTGGTACTCGAATGGATAGAATACCTGGACATATCCAAATATGCCTTGAACACCCTGTTCATTAGATTCATAAAAGCGGAAGGGGCATTGGTTTGTCCGAAATACATAACAACAAATTCGTAGTGACCATACCGAGTCCAGAAAATGGTTTTTGGTATGGCACTCTCACGAACCCTAAGCTGGTGATACCCAAATCTGAGATCAATCTTGGAGAAACAGATGGCACCCTAAAGCTGGTCAAACAAATTATCGATCCTGGGTAACGGATATCTGTTCTTAACGGTGACCTTTTCAACTACCTATAATCAATGCACATCCGTAGAGAACCATCTTTCTTCCGAACGAATAGGACTGGTGCACCCCAAGGAGACTTACTCGGCCTAATAAAACCCCTATCTAACAGGCCCTTTAACTGATCCTTTAACTCTTTTAGCTCGGCTAGAGCCATTCTGTAGGGCAGAATAGATATAGGCTGCGTGTCGGGAAGAAGATCTATATTGAAATCAATCTCCCGCTTTGGAGGGACACCTAGAAAATCATCAGGATAGACCTCTGGATACTCACGTACTACTGGAACTGACTGGATAGTCGAGATTTTATACTCGACATCCTTAACTCTAACTAGATGGTACATGCAACCCTTAGAAATCATCTTTGTGGCCTTAAGGTAAGAAATGAATCAACCTACAGGCACAACTGAACTACCCTTCCATTCTAAGGCTGGCTCACCCAGAAATCTGAACTCTATGGCTTGGGTTCTACAATTAACGCAAACATAGGTTGCAAATAGCCAATCCATGCAGAGAATAACATCAAAATCGGTCATGGCTAACTCTATCAAGTCTGCTGAGGTGACCTTATGAAGGATTGAGACTGGGCAACTCTATATACCCGTCTAGCTATAATCGAGTCACTTACTGGAGTGGAAACTGAAAAGGGTTCTGACAAGACATTGGGACTGACTCCGAAGGTACTGGCTACGTATGGTGTCACAAAAGACAAGTAGCCCCCGGATCTAACAAAGCATATATATCAATGTGGAAAACTTGTAACATACCCATGACCACATCCGGGGAGACCTCCTGCTCCTGACGGGAAGCTAAAGCATAGAACCTGTTCTGGCGCTGACCGCTAGCTGTGCTAGTAGATGCCCCCTGATGTGCTGAGCGTGGGGGAGGGGCTGCTGAACTAGAATCTGGCCTCAGCTCCCAACCTGATCCTGCCTCACTGCTGGACAATCTCGAAGCATGTGTCCGGGTTGCCCACACCCGAACAAGCACCTGAACCTGCCAAGCATTGGCCTGTGTGCCCCCCACCACATCTGCGACAAGATAGATGCTAGAATCTGTGGGTCTGCTGCTCTAACCCCTCGAGCCTGATGCTCGTCCTCTCTGATCATGTCTAGGCCTGGATGGCACACCCAATGCCGAAGATTTTGGGGCAGATGATCTCTGGTGAATCTATTGTCGGTGTCCACCGCCGAACCTTTGCTGAGAGAACCTATGATCCTCGGTCCTGGCCCTCTTGGCCTCCCTATCTCTCGAATGTGCCGCCTCCATCTACTGGGCGTACAACACAATGCAAGGGAAGTCCATATCCTGGTGAAGCATAGCAATCTAGCACTTCTTATCCAAATACCCTTCTATACCATGAACAAACCTGCTCACCCGCGCCCTCTGGTCAGCCACTAACTTCGGGGAATATTTTGATAGGCAAGTGAACTCAAGGGAATTCTCTAGCACTGTCATCCTTCCCTACTTCAGGTTTACAAACTCAGCTGCCTTCAACTCCCTCATCTCCCGAGGGAAGAACTGATCTAGGAATGCAACCTGAAACTCCTCCCACGTGATCGGACCCGCTCCCGTGACCTTGCTATCCTTCCGTTGGCGAAACAAGATATACGCCACCCACTTCAACTGGTAGGAGGCCAACTCTGTGCACTCAACACTACTCACCCCCGTAACCTGGGTGATCTTGACAATCTCATCAATGAAATCATGCGGGTCCTCACCTACCTTTGACCCCAAGAAATCCGGCGAGTTCATTCTCAAGAAGTCTCTGACTCTGGCCGCCGCTGCATTGCCATTTTGAGGAACATGCACAACGGCTGCTGATTGACCTGAGCGGTCAAGGCCTGCACAAGCATCTGAATAGCAGCCCGGAACTCAGCATGAGCGGTTTGCTCCGGTGTCTGAGGCTCCTGAACTGGTGGGGCTGGCTAATGCCGATAACCATTTCCATTCTCGTGGCCCTCACCACCTCCATTCCTCCTTTCGTTCATTCTTCGGGGAGCCATTATTTTTCAATCGCGATTAACATGAATTAGAAGGTTAGAAAGACTTCTCATCGCACAACATAGATCATGAAAGAAGGGAGCATTTCCTAAACGTCTCGTAGCCTCTTCATCATAAGTGTGGCCTGCTTCACACCCATGAAAAAGACTCTACTTAATTCAGCTTTTAGACACCCTAGGACACTTCAAACCTATGGCTCTGATACCAAGTTTGTCACGACCTGGACGGAGGCCCAGATCGTAGACACGAGAAAAGGGACACCGAGAGACCCCAAGTCGACCCGTGGCATAACCATAAAACTAACTCATTTGAAAAACTGAAGAAAGCATCAATATAACTTGGCAGAAGTCTAATTCAATATAACATCAGAATAACATCCAAAGCTAACACATACATAAGTCTAAAACACCTCTAGTTTGGATGAGTTGACGGGACAAGACCCCAACTAACTCAACAATACTAAAACTGGAAATACATAAAGGAAAATGATAGTCTAGCCCTCAAAGGTTGAGGACTCACCAATCTGAGCAGATACTAACTCTGAAAAGCTGTCTAAGTGTGGAGCTGAAGCTGCAGCTGGGTCCTGTATCATGAAATGATACAACAAAGAAAGTATGCAGTCAGTACATGGAATGTACCGAGTATGCATGGTAAGTAAAATCGCTTAAGTAAAATAAATCAGTTAAAACTTTTCATAATATATCATAGGCTTTCAGGTCTGAGAAGAAGGGCTACATGCATTCATTCTGAAATCAAAATATTATCATGACATGACCATGCATAGCTTTATAACATCATGACTGACTCGAATGACTCAAAGCTGAAATATGACATTTAGAGAAAAGTTGAACAATGAGTCAAACCTTACTTTTAGAACATGCATGCTTAAAGTAATGATCATGAGTAGTGAATATGCAAATCTGAATCATATAGACAATGGGAGACTTGTCACTTAACCGACATACCACGATAGAGCTTACATGGTCCTGACTATCACACTCAAGTGGGCAGAGCCGTCCAAAATTCTTGCCAGGGCTAAAGACGCTACCATGATATAGATATCAAGATCAAGGGCCAATAGGGCCGGGGAAAGCTCATGAGGGAGGTCCCAATAATATAACAGTATCATCCTACGTTGGCGCGTAGTTTTGGGGCATAGGGTGATCGACCCTTAGCCCACTCAGTGTTAGACTCTTCTCCCAAAAACATGCAATGCTCTACATCATATATAACGAAGCTCAACATCTACTATTGACGAAGCTCAAGATGAAATCATGCATAACTCAACATCATATAAAACGAAGTTCAACATTGTCCTTTGAAAAAGCTCAATAACGAAATCATGCATAGACTCGACATCATATGAAAATGAAGCTCTATATTGTCCTTTGACAAAGCTCAATAATGAAATCATCTCAATTATGAACTTATGCATATGAGAAGCTTTAGTTTGAAACATACCACAAGATAATAATATGAAATTTGGGAGACTTCGCTCCAAACAATGTGGTCAGCTTATTTCGGGAAAAATCATCATTTTAAATCAACATGTGGGTATTTCCCAAAGCTTTACCATACTTGGATCTACTCAATTCATTTTAAAAACAATATCATAATCATGGGTAGTTTTAGAAACATGCTTTTCATTATCAAGTCTCGTCATCATCACACATTCATCATCATTCTCTTCTTTCATGAACTTCTCATCCATGGGCATAAATTTTCATATTTTAGAAAACACAATTTTTGATTGAAAACAATTTAAAATCTACCCAAGCTTTACAATTCATCAATATGAACATAATCTAATCATACCCCATGTATAGAGATTGAAGAATTATGCAATTGGGTAAAACCCCCATACTTGATCATAGGTAATTTTTATGATTTGATAGAAATTGGGCATGAGTGTGGAAGGAGACACCCACTCATAACCTTATATACCTGGAAAAGGTGGATTCTAACACTTTCTAATTGCCCAAGATGAGATTCCAATGGAAACCTTCAAAACTTGCTCTAAATCCTCTCTTCAAACTCACAAGTTTGCATGCATGGAATGGACTTGCTTAGAATAGGTTTTCCCCTCCTTAAACCTACTAAAACGAGCCTTAAATGACGTAGTATAGGCCCCTAAAACTTAGGAATGACAAAAATACCCTTTCTAAAATCACAGAAAAACTGCTCACTGGACCAAACAACGGACAACCCAACAGGTCGTTGGAGGATACCACGACTCATGGTATCTGTCCATGCTATGCACTGCTGAGACTTGCCTTCAGATCTGAACGACGGGCGAATAGGATGACTCATCCTTTGAGAAAATGGATAGTTACATCGTCCGTTGTTTTCCCTTCACACAATCTGAACCTTCCTACCACAAGCCTCACCACGACTCGTGGTTGCTTCTAATAAGTCATGGTTTTGATCCGTCACGCACACTGGAAATTCTTGCAACCCAATAATGACCGGTAACAATGAGTCGTTACACCTCACAATGAGTCATTACACCTCACAATGAGTCAACTGAAGACTCATTGTATTCCATCTGTTGAAGTCCATATCTTACCATAACTGTAAAGGACAACCCGTTGTATCCCACAACGGGTCGTCACATCATTCATTGTTTCCACTACCACCAATACTTCTCCTCCCAACGACCGCATACAACGACCCATGGTTTGATCGTCTGTTCTGTGCAAATTTTTCCCAATTTCAGCAGTTATCAACTTTTAACTTTTGGGTTTTATTCTTAGGCACCTCCGGGGTATTACAATTGGGCTCTCACCGATGGGGTGTATACATCAGACTCCACGTCTAGCTCACATGATTACATGTCAGTTATAGACTCTTCCACTCGTTAGTACATTATAGTTCAGTTCAGTTCAGCTCAGTTTATTCAGATTACAGATATAGCTATGATCTTCAGTCAATACCTGTGTTACACTGTTACAGTTATATTCAATGTTTATTAGTTCAGTTGTGTATTACTACTATTTTACTTATATCTCACATACTTGGTACATTCAAAGTACTGATGCATATTTTCCATGCTGTATCGTATTATGATACAGACACATGTTCTCAGTCTTAGCATAGACAGTAGTTCCCTTCCGACAATTTCAGCAACAGTTTAGTTGGTGAGTCCTCATCTTCTGAGGACAGAGTATCTTTTAAATTTAGTTTTTGTTTTGAGTTAGACATTAGAGTTAGCTGGGGGATTGTCACAACAACTTGTCAGTTCTTAGATAGCTTTCAGACAAAGTATTGTTTCAGTACGTTTTGCAGTTGTCGTATAAATTTCAGCATCTTATTAGACGTTTCTTATTTTTTTTTGAGAAAAGTTATTTAGTTATGTATCCTCAGCTTCTGCTTCTATTTAATTCAGTATACCAGTGTGATGTTAAGCCATGGGTTAGCTTGGGGTCACTTGCAGCACCAAGTACCATGTCGCGTCCAGAGTGTAGACTCGGGTCGTGATAATCACCTACCTCTCATCAAATTTGCATACAACAACTACCACTCCGTAGGAGGTTTAGGTATCCTATAGGGTGGTTTACGTTGGTGAATCTACCTTAATAGGACCTGATTTAGTACATAAGGCCATGCAGAAGGTTCAACTTATTAGGGAATGGCTAAAAACAACTAAAAGTGACAAAAATCGTATGTAGATATAAGGAGAATGGAGCTGGAGTTTGCTGTGGATGATTGGTTATATATGAAAATTTTACCTATGAAAGGGGTGATAAGATTCGGGAAGAAAGAAAAGATCAGTCCTAGATATATTGGCCCTTACAGAATCCTAAGGCGCATCAGTAATGTAGCCTATGAGTTTGACTTTCCTGCGAAGTTAGCATCGGTGCATCGAGTCTTCCATGTGTCTCCGTTGAATAAATGAATCGGTAATCTGAACTCAATAGGGCCTTTAGAGACTGTTGGTGTAAAGGATAGTCTCTCTTACAAAGAGGTTCCAGTTTAGTTTCTGGACCATCAGGTTTGTAAGTTGAGGAACAAAGAGGTCGCTTTAGTAAAAGTTTTATGGAGGAACCAGCTAGTTGAGGGAGATACATGGGAATTCAAAGTAGATATAATGGCTAGATACCCTCACCTATTCCTGTCCAACTCAGCTTCAGCATCAGGTACTAAATTCCTCCCCAGTACTCTATTCAGTTCCATGCTCATCTACTCTATTCATGTCTTAGTGTGAACCATAGTTGCATGAATTCAATTAGTATATCTATCTCAGTTCAGAGTCAGTCACTCCTTCAGTATTCAGTTTATAGCTTTTAGTTCGGGATTGCAGCTCTTTCCCCACCTTTCCAACTTACTTAGTCTTCATTCAAGGATGAATGTTACCAAGGGGGAGATATTGTAACACCTCAAAAGTTTCTAAGACTAAACCCCAGACTTGGAATACAAACCAGAAAGAAACTAGGAAAAATTCCCGCAGAAAAACTTGTTAGATGAGCCGCTGTCAGAGATGACGATCTGTTAAGACAGTCATTGGTTGCCAGTAGATTTTTTTCTCAGACTCAATAGATGATACAACGACTCGTTGTTAGAAGTGATGAGTCGTCGTATTGCCCCGTTGTGCCAAAATCCAGAATCTGGTCAAAACCTCCCCCAGAACCAACGAGCCAGACGACGAGTCATTGGAAGAAGCAACGACTCATCCTATTGAGTCATTAGATGAAACCCAGAAAGGGTTAGAAGTCCCCCAGTGACAATGAGTTGAGACAATGACCCATTGTCTCAGCTAATGGGTAATTCTGTCCGTTCGTTGGGGAGATCCAAAAATTGTTCAAACTTCCTCCAGCGACAACGAGTGGAACCAACGACCCGTTGTTCCTTCTAATAGGTCATTGTGTCCATCCGTTGGGAGAAGTTTAGGAATTGTCAAAAAAATTATCTAGTGACAATGACCCCTCAGATCCTAACAAGTCGCCTTTCCAGCCATTGATTAAAGTCCAGTAAGTGGAACTCTAGACCCAGGATCAACGGCTGGTCCTAATGAGTTCTGGTCACAACCAATGACTCATTATGTGACCCGTTGGATCCGAACGAGCAGTTTTTCAGACTTTTCTCCAGGGGAACTTTTGTAACTTTTTGCTATTTTGGTTTCTAAGCTACATCATATTAGGATTAGTTGGAGAGGGATTTAGGGAAGTAGTCGACCCCCTCACCTCATTCTTTCCTAATCACTCAGACTTTCATCATAAGAACTCAGACAACATTCTCAAGGCAAGATCTAGAGCTTCTTCTTCTTCTTCTTCTTCTTCTTCTTCTTAGGATTTCAAGTACGTTCTCAGGAAATTCATTTACAGGTATGTGGGGATTTAGCAGGGATATTCCTTTCACCCCTGTGCACCGAAGTAACCAGTGAACCCTAGCTTTCTTTCAAGTTTTTTAGAAATCATGGCTTAGTGTTTTCTTCTAGATGTTGAAATTCCCTATCTCCTAAGTGTTTTAGAGTTTCCATGACCAGTACTATGTTGTAAATGTGATGTTGATTTCAAACTTATAAAATGTCTCTCCAGATTGTGATTCTTGTATGACCTTGAGATTTCACTCCATGTACTAGCAATGATTTGAAAGCATCATGATCTTTCAAAATACACATGATTTTCCAATGATTCATGTAACCAGGCTTTACAGTTCTATCAGCATATACAGTAGACTCAGTAATATTAGTAGTTTCAGCATTTCTAGCATTTCAGTATTTTCAGTCACTAAGTCTTTTAGTCTTTAAGGACACTTCTAGATAAGTAGTTCTGACTTAGCCTTAAGACTCAGTTTGGGCTAATTAGATCAGTAGTTGTGCTTAGGCTTTTAGTTGGGAGCAGTACTTAGCACCAAGCGAGCTGGGGTTTAGTGCACTCAGGTTTCCAAAACTATGTGCCACCATAGGATTTAACTCGAATGGGTTTTACAGTCAGTGATCACACAACCAGCCATTGTAACCTGGCAAGGTACGGTGGGCCCTATCGATGGGGAGCAAACATTGAACTCCACGTCTAGCTTACATGGTTATATGTCGGTTAGCAGACACTCTCACAGTACAATATAGTTAGAGTCCTTAGTCTAGTGTAGCCTATCAGATTTCAGGATATGCTCGTGACCCTAACTCAGTTTATCAATTCTTAAAGTATTCTTATATATGTTAGACTATTTGCTATATTTATGGTTTCAGATAGGGTCTTTGCATGTTATTTCAGTTCAGTTTATGAGTTACCAGTATATCTATGTTTTATTTACATCTCACATACTCAGTATATTTCAAGTACTAATCGCATACTTTCTGTGCTATATCATTTTATGATATAGGCTCAGGTACCCAGCCTCAACATCACAACTAGTTTCCTCGGCAATACCCAACAGTTGATAGTGGTGAATCCTCATCTTTCGAGGGCCGGAGTCTTTGATTTCAATTATCATCATTTCTAGCATTTTAGACTTTAGAGTTAGCTGGGGCCTTATCCCAGCAACTCATCAGTTATTGGAGGCTTTCAGATAGTGTAGTATTAATTTCAGCTTATCATTCTCAGGGATTTGCTAATACTTCAGTATTTCTCAAATATTATCTATTTATGCAAAGGAATGTTTTTTTTCATACTTCAGTTATGCTTCTGCTAAGTATTCTTCTTAAATATCAGTCAGGTCAGATTATGCTATGCCATGGGTTTGCTTGGGGTCACTTGTGTTCTAAGTACTGTGTCGCGTTCAGGGTGTAGACTCAGGTCATGACATGGTAACAATATCTGAGCAAGCTAAATTTATCAAGACAAATCAAAGAAAGCCTATTATCATCTTCTAAACAGAGCAACACTTATTATTTTGTTTCAATAACATGTAGGAAAAATTCTAGACTAAGATGCAAAACATGGAATACATGCAAGAAATCCTCACGTCACATGACACAAGTCTCAATTAAAACAGATCAATATGCTCTAAGACAGACAGAGTCATAGAGAACTCCAAATATAATAAAATCTATATACAGAGTCACAACCATGATCCTAGGTGTCAAAAAATTTACTATTTTACCAAACACTCACAAGAAATAACTACTCAAGCTCAATCCAAAATTGCTCGTGTCAACCAAATCAAAAATGGTCTTTTCTCTTGTCTCCCCATTATTCCTAAAAAAATAAAAATTTAACGACTTAATTTCCTCAAGACGGTCGTCATCCATCCATCGTAGGGTTAAGTCTCTATCTATGACAAAAAAACTAAAATAATTTACTCCTAAATAAAAAAATTACCCGGCTCAAGATACCTCCCTTGAAAGAACTGATGCACAAAGAAAACCGAGAGGGATTATTAACTACCTAAAAAAAATTCAAATATAAAAACACCTAAGCAATTTCTCCAACCCACACTTAAAATTTTGCACTCTCCCCAATATGCACAAAAAGAATACAAGGGTAAAAGAAACTCTCATGAAGGCCAAACGTTGAAGCACTAGCAGAGAAAGAGATACTCAAACTTCTCCTAACAAGATTTAGTTCTTCATATGGGCACCCGCCACTTAGTCCCAACTTGGTAGCTTACTTTTGCAACTTTCAATGACTTTTCTTCAATGTTCAAACTCCTATAAGAATAAAAATAAAACTACAAAAATAATATAAAATAAAAAAAAGAAACTTGAACAAATAAAAAAACAAAAGCCTAATTTAGTGAAATAATTAATTTCTAAGTCCCCGACAACGGTCCTAAAAACTTGATGCGTCCAACACACATGCAAGTGTATGCGGTCATACAAGTATATAGAATTTGAAGTCCAAATATCGTACCCACAGGGACTTATATGCTAATTTATTTATTCAAGCGATAGAATTTTAAAAAATATTTATAATCATTTAAACTAAAAATAAAAGAAAATACTAATGAAAAATTGACCATAAAAAGAGCATATTTTATTTTATGTAATCAATGAGATGAATCGACCTAGGACTATGAAATCACTAGCAATCATGCACCTTCGTTATATTTCAATAAATATCGAGTTATTGATTCATGGGGTTAATTGTATGATTATGGTCCTTTGAGCCTCTAATCACCTATTCACATGCAATTCTATGTCTATATTCATATGATTAAGAATAAATCATGCGAATGATATTGGCTTCTCCCATTAAAGAACCAAGAAAGGCCTTCTAGGTATATTCCTATCCGAGCCGCAAATGAATTCTAAGTTTCACTTTAAGAAAAGATCTTTCTCCCTATATTCTTCATTGTATCTTATTGATCCTTCTCCGAGTTTGCAACAAGAATATTGATTTATTTTAATGGTGATCACGCATTAAAATATTAAGCACAAGAATATAAGAACACTACTATGATAAATATGCAATCTAACTCAATTTCGTATCAATAAAATCATAATTCTAGAATGAGAAGTTTAGCTCCATATAGACATGGAGTAATTACAACAAATCATTTAAAGAAAAATATAAAAAAAATAATATAGAGAAGAAAATATAAACTCAATTTTCTAT